>WNWK01022545.1:0-32372 GCA_009830355.1 Cherax destructor
AGTGACGAGTAACAAGGTTCTACCTACAGTTGATAAATGAGACACTTGGACAACATTTGGGTATCAAGTGTCTCATTTATTCAAATTCTACCTAGAGTCTACCTGGAGTGTTTCGTAGGTCGACGCCCCCGCGGCCCGGTCATGACCAGGAGGAGCGCTAAACCCGTAGGGATTATACAGCGTCTGTTGGGAGGCGTGGATGGAATGCATTCAGACTTAATTCAGGAAATTTGAGCATAAATCCAATTTCCTAGGTCAAGAGCCCTCACCAGCATCAAGGAACATACATACCTAGAGAGCGTTTTGGGGGTCAACGCCCCCGCGGCCCGGTCTGAGACCAGACCTAATGGTGGATCAGGGTCTGATCAACCAGGCTGAGTTTCAACGCCTCCGCGGCCCGGTCTGTGACCAGGACTCGTGGTGGATCAGGGCCTGATCAACCAGGCTCTTACTACTGGCCGCATATAACCTGACGTACGAACTACAGCCCGACTGGTCAGGTACTGACTTTAGGTGCCTGTCCAACGCCTTTCTGAAGACAGCTAGGGGTCTATTGGTAATCCCCCTTAGTAAGTGCCTTATGTATGCTGATAGGCAGTTAAACAGTCTTGGGCCCCCGACACTTATTCTGTTGTCTCTTAGTGCACTCGTGGTGCCCCTGCTTTTCAATGGGGGGTGTTGCATAGGTTGATATACCATTTTCAGGAGTCCAACATCATTAGTAAGGCCTCACTTAGAATACGCAGCTCACTTCTGGTCTCCATACTAAAGAATTGGATACAGATTCGTTGAAGAACATTAAGCGAATGACAAAATTAATCCAGTGCATACGAAATCTTCCATACGAAGATTGAAATTATTTAATCAATATTCTCTTGTAAGACGTAGAATGAGGGAAGACATGACTGGAGTGCATATATAGAAGATGGGCATAAATAGAGGAGATATAAGGTTCTGAGGATATCTCTCCAGAAAAAGAACTCGAAATAATTTATTCAAATTGGATAAGTTTAGATTTAGAAAGGATATAGGAAAGTACTGGTTTAGAAATAGAGTAATCGTTGAGTGGAAAGATTGCCTAATAGGGTTACCCAAGCTAAAACCTTGGGTAGCTTTAAATATAGGTTAGATTAATACATGAGTGAGGAGTTTGATTTAAGTGGGACTTGCACATGAGTTAATAAGAAACGAGAATACTGCCTATACTAGGCAGTTCCTTCTCAAACCCAAACCTGCCTAGTATGGGATAAGACCTGCCTAGTATGGGATAAGACCTGCCTAGTATGGGATAAGGACCTGCCTATTATGGGATAAGGACCTGCCTAGTATGGGATAAGGACCTTCCTAGTATGATATAAGGACCTACCTATTATGGTATAAGGACCTGCCTAGTATGGGATAAGAGCCTGCCTAGTATGAGATAAAGACCTGCCTACTATGGGATAAGGACCTGCCTAGTATGAGATAAGGACCTGCCTAGTATGAGATAAGGACCTGCCTAGTATGGGAGAAGGACCTGCCTAGTATAAGATAAGGACATGCCTACTATGGGTTAAGGACCTGCCTAGTATGAGATAAGGACCTGCCTAGTATGGGATCAGCATTCGCTGCCCGGCTGCTGTGGTGAGCGGGTGTGCTGGCTGGTTTCCCCTGGTGGCCAGTGTTGACAACTTTATTTTCTCCAATATGGCGGAGACGTACAGAAGGAGAGTGCATACTGTGTGCATAGAGGTGCTTGTTGGCGCTATTTATCCATCAAATGCTGAAGTTCTCTTGCCAGCCATTCTCAAAGACACTTATGGAATTCCCACAGCAGACATTTATGGGATTTCATTAAATGGAGATACTCGAGTGTTTGTGAAGTTCTTGACAAGTGGTGCCTATGAGAGGGTTGTTGATGTCTAACAGGAGAAGCGCATGGTTGTTTCAGAGGGTTTGGAGGTGAGATTAAGAGATGTATCGGCAACTTTTACGTAGATATGTATTCGGAATATCCCTTTTGAAGCAGATGCCGTGGATATGAGAGATGTTTTTAAGGCATATGGAGTGATTCACGTGGCGAATGTTGGCAGGTGGGCACAGGGTACCTATGCTGGAATGCCTGAGGGATCTTACAGTTTAAAGATGTCTTTGAGGAGCCCAATCCCCTCGTATGTCCTGATGCCAGAATTTAGGATGCAAGTTTACGTGACGTACGTGGGGCAAGTACGGATGTGTCGGCTCTGTGGTCAGCCAGGGCATATAGCAGCAGCGTGTGAGAGACGTGGACCACGACCCCAGCAACAATGTGGGGGTGGGGGCAGGAGCATGGTGTGGAGGGCCCTTCAGGTGTGGACCAGGAGGTGCATGGGTCATCTTCAGGGTACATGGACGGTGGAGATAGAAGGTGGAGTGACGTGGTAGATGAAGCGAAGGTGGTGGTGGTCTCCTTGCCACCTGTGACGCAACCGGTGATGGTGGAAGACAGCAGGGTTGCTGTCGTGCAGGAGGAGGTGGACGATTTGGTGGAGTTGACTGGGCCTATGATGGAGGACCTGAGGATGATGCTTGACAGTCTGCCTTCTGTGGGAGAGGAGTCCGTGGTGGAGGACTACCTGGAGGTAACAGCAAGCCCGGGTGAAGTGCTGAGTGAGGATGTGAGTAAGGGTGCTTGTGGTGGCAGTGAGGAGTCAGTATGAGTGTGTGTGGTTGAGGCTGTGGTTCATAGGGAGGAAAATGATGTGAATGAGGTGTCTGAAGAGGTCATGGAGGTGGCGGGGGAATCCCGCAATAGATCAAGTGGCTCGGTGGAGGATGACATGTTGACGCTGGGTCAGAGGACAGGTAAGAAAGTGTTCGCTGATGTGGTCAGAGGAGGGAGGGGGGTCAAGGGTAAGGTCTTGGACAAGGAGGGAGTAGGTCTCAGTGGGGGTGGGTCAGTGGTCAAAGCAGGAGTGTTGAGAGCGATGAAGCATCGAGGGAAACCACCACTGAAGCCTTCAAGTCTATCAGTATGAATGTGAACGGCCTTAGGACCGAGGTCAAGAGGATGTGGGTTGAATGGACATTGCGGAGAGAGGGCATTGACGTGTGTTTTCTCCAAGAACATAATTTTAGGTGTGGTGGGGATCTGAAGTTGCAGGGTTTTACTTTGTACACTGGTAGTTCTGAAAAATTCAAGGGTGGGATGTTGGTAGGTATTAGGGAGACCAGCCCTTTTCATCTGAGGTCATGGGAGGAGGTGGGGGATGGGAGGATTGTTAGGGTTGATGGTGAATGGGGTGATATCCCAGTTAGCTTCACTGGCGTGTATATGCCCACGGTTAATGTACGTAGTTTAAAGGGTGAGTTTTTGAGGGATTACTTAGTATATGCATTACGGGGACTCCCTGAGGTAACTGTGTTAGCGGGTGACTGGAACTGCATAATTAGGAAGCGTGATGTGGAACCGAGGGGTGCCGGATGTGTACTAGCGGAGTTACGAGACGTACTGGGAGCAGTGGGGGTTTGAGATGTGGTAGATGGTAGGGATGTCATGGTGGAACATATGTTCATAAGGAGAGGATATGCAGCACGTTTAGATCAGGTGTATGTGTCCTCTCGTATAAATGTGGAAGAGGTGCGTAACATAGATGTAGGGTTTTCAGATCATAGAGGTGTGGTGGCAGTATTAGGGTGGGTGGGTGCTGTTAAATTTTATTCTGATCTGTGGAGGATGAATGTAAGTTTGTTAAAACGGGAGGGGGATCATGAGGGTTTTGCGGTTTGGTGGGAGGGTTTATGGGGTGGAGGCAGGGAGATTAGGAACATGGTGAAGTGATGGAATAAGACAGCGAAGGAGGCAGTGAGAGGTTATTATAGGCATGAAGGTGTGGAGGAGGCGGGATATAGGTATGGGTTACAGTGATATTTGGAGGGGCGGTTAAGGGACTGTTACGGAGGGGGAGGAGGGGGTGGGTGCCATCAGCAAGAAATAGCGTACCTTAAGGGGAGATTACAGGATATTCAGAATGATGTTTTTAGGGCGATAAGGGTATGTAGTCAATTAGAAGAGGTGTTATGGGGGATAGGCCCTCTGGCACGGTATTACGGAGGTTTTGGAAACGTAGAACGGGCATGATGCTGGCAGAGTTGACGGTGGAGGAGGAGATGGGTGGGTATCATCAAGTTAGTTTGATATCTTTATTATGCACCCCATACTCATCCTGTGGGCGGTAGTCAAAAGATTACAGAGGTACATAATGGGTCCAGGGATGACTAAGTTATAGCTGAGTTACAAGGTAATGAACTCAGATGGTCACATCTGAGTTCATTACCTTTGTAACTTGCTCAGCTATCAAACTTTGGTCAGGTGTTACGCACGACAGAGGGTATGTGTGCTTATGCAAGGTTATGGTTTCAGCATAAATTTGAGGGTACTGAGAGGGATGAGGTTAGTAGGAGGATTGTTTTGGAGGGAATCCAGGGGAGACTGGGAGAGGAGGATAGGAAGGGGTTAGGTGTGAGGATTATGGTAGATGAGGTATGGCAGGCGGTGCAGGGGTTGAGGATGGGGAAGGCGCCTGGGGTGGATGGATTGCCTGGGGACTTCTATGTAGCTCATTGGGACGTATTGGAGGATGTTTTAGTGAAGGTGTTTAATCAGATGAAGGATAGGGGCAAAATGGAGGAAGTGCAGAGAACCAGGGTAGTGGTGTTGGTGCCGAAGGGTAGGGATAGTGATAGGTTGCAGGGGTATAGGGCTATAACATTGTTGTGTTCAGACTATAAGATCTATGCAAAAATACTGGCAAATCGCATGAAACGGGTGTTGGAAAAGGTATTGGAGGTTGGCCAGTATGGGATACCTGGACATAGCATTAGGACGGGGCATAGAAGAATTAGGAATTTCGTGGAACATAAAGAAGGGGGCAGAGTCCTAGGATTAGACTGGGCAACCGCATATGATAATGTGGATAGGGAAATGTTGGTTGACATTTTATCGAAGTAGGAGTTTGGGGAGGAAGTTGTGGGGTGGGTTAGATCCTTATATGATGGGGCTTTAGCAAGGGTACAAGTTAATGGGAAGTTAGGGGTTCAGGTGAGTTTAGAGAGGGGTTTGCGGCAGGGGTGGCCCCTGTCGCAGATTCTTTTTGGGTGTCTGCAGGACCCCTTTTATAGATTAGTTAGAGAAGGGGTATGGGATAGGGACGGGTGTGGGGGTTGTGAGACGGGCATAGTAGGATATGTAGATGACACGACCATATTGATAGGGAGTGGTGAGGGGTTAGAAAATGTTAATAGGATTATTGGGGTTTTTGGTGAGGCTACTGGCATGTGCATCAACAGGGCGAAATCGAAGTTATTGGAGGTAGGTTCATGGGTGGGAGGGCCGTTGGGGAGGAGGGGAGGGTGGATGTGTATTAATAATCATTGTAGTGATTTGGCGAGGGGATTAAATTCGGAGGAAGTGGTGAGTAAAGCGTTTGGACGGTTAGGTGGTTTTAGTCTGGGTGAGGTCACATTGTTGCAGCGTGCAGTGGTGGTTAATGTTTTAATTTATAGTAAACTTTGGTTTGTAGCGGCTGTATATTCTTTCCGGGAGTGTGATATAGGGCGCTTGCTTGCAAGGGTTTATAGATATATTTGGAGTTATGGGAGGCACTGGTTGGCTCGTGAGGTTGTGATGGCTGGGGTGGGGGTGGGGGGTTTGGGGTTGATTCCATTGAGGAGTAGGCTTCAAAGTTTATTTGTTAAGCAGGAATTTTTGGTGGGAGGGGCGATAGGAGGCAGGAGGGTTGGTAAGGTCATGAGAGAGGTACATAGGTGGTGGAAGGGTAGGGATTTGTTGCGTGTGAGGATCTATTGAGGTATCTTTTAGTAGTTAGGGAGCCTGTGAGAGTGAAGGTGAGTAGGTTGGATAGTGCAGGGGGAAGGTATTTATCCAATGTATAATTGGAAGTTGGTGTGGTACTGGTTGAAGAGGCTGAGGGTACCGCCAAGGGTTCGAGAAACAGGGTATAGGTTTTTATTGGGAATTTTGACATTTCGGGCACAATTGTGCCAGATGGGAATAATAAGGGAGGGGTTCTGTCTGAAATGTGGGGGTCTCCAGACTGCGTATCATGTAGTTTATTTTTGCGAGGAGCTGGGTGGGGTTAGGGAATGGTTTAGATGTGGGGGTTTCTCCTGAGGATGTACGACGGGTGGTAATGTATTTGGTGGTAGATTTCATACATATTTCGTGGGGCATGAGAGAGGCCCCGGGTGACGTCCGCATTAGAGCTTCGGCGGCAGGGTTTTACAGGACTCGGTGTCGTAATCAGGTGGTTTACGAAGGGAGATGGTGTAAGGCTTTTCCTCAGGGATATCGGAATCTTACTGGGGGCTCTGGTGGTCTGGTGGCTAAAGCTCTCGCTTCACACGGCGAGGGCCTGGGTTCAATTCCCAGCCAGGGCAGAAACATTGGGCGTGTTTCTTTACACCTGTTGTCTATGTTCCCCATCAGTAAAATGGGTACCTGGGTGTTAGTCGACGGGTGTGAGTCGCATCCTAGGACACTGACCTAATCTGCCCGAAATGCTCAGCATAACAAGGGACTTTTTATATAGTAGTATGTCACTGATGTCAGCTAGGACTGTATACCATGTAGATGTACTTGTAGTAAATAAAGATATTATTATTGGTGTCTGTTTTGTTTTCATGTGATGGTATAACTTTGTAAAGTTTAGTGAGATGTTTTGTATGGTACTGTGAGGTAATGGGGTTTTGTAACTTTCATTTTTAGTATGTCAATGTTATGTTATAGGTCCTGTGGGCCTTGTATTTATATGTATTGTACTTTTGGTTTTAAAAAGTTGTGTAGGGGATGCTCACAGTGCATCGTTTAGGTTTCCAGGGTACGTGTGCTTTTAGGCACTTAGGGGGATAGGGTTTAGATGGGTAGGATAATTGGGGTCTTAAGAAATGACTACCATGTTTGATATGACGTTTTATTTGTTTGAAGTTTCCTTTATCTTTTTGTCAGGGATATATATGCTCATATTGTTTTGTGATATACTCTCTTTGTGGAGTGGAGCAATAAAGACTGTTTGTTTGTAAGGTCATGTGTAGTATTTTAGGTTAGTGTATTTAGTTGGTTTAGTGTATGACACTTTTCATTACAATTTTCATGCCGTTTTGGCTGTGTGGCCGATTTGCCCCTTTCTAGTGTTTACATTATCAGGCATTTAATACGATTTTTGTATAATGTTGATGTTTAACCTCTTGTTATGAGGTAAGGTTTTGGTAAATGTTATTGTACATAACCTGTTTTTAATAAATAAAAAAAAAAAAATTACCATCGAGAAGTCGGGCTCGATAATGCTTATGTGTCAGTGGCCCTGATAAACCCAACAAAGAAGTAGAACGACCTACACATCAAGGTGTGGCCCTATAAAACCCCAACAACTAACAACAACAACAATAATACATCAAGGTGGTAGAGACAGAATCCACACATAGCTTTCAGAATAGGTATGACTGGCTCACGCAACCAGGAGAGTGTGTGAATGATAAAGACAGTAAACCCCTCGAGGGAGGTTCCTTGATGCTGGTGAGGAGCTCTTGATCTAGGGAATTGGATGTGTAATCCAATTCCCTGAATTAAGCTTGAATGCCTTCCATCCCTCTACTCCCACAAGCACTATATAATCCCTACGTGTCTAGCCCTTAAGTAAGTAAGTTTATTCAGGTATACACAAATACATTTTCATACATTATCATACATAGCAGCATATGTGTAGAGAACCCAGGATAACCCAAAAAAGTCAGAGTGACTTATTTCCATTGGGGTCCTTTTTATACTTTAATATTTTACATTGTAGGATATACATGTTATTATATTATAAAGGATATATGTATACTAGGAATAAGGTAAACAGAGTTATTTACATTTACATGTGTGTTAGCTAAAACAATAAAAAATAATTCTCCTCCCTTTCTGTCGCTACATTCATTAGGTACCTTTTGGTTCTCTTCTTGAACTGGCTGATGCTATGACTGGCTTTGACATGTGCAGGCAGTCTGTTCCATTCCTTTATTGCTGTACAATAAAAGGTGTTTGAAGCCTGGCCACTGACTGTGGGTACTACAAAGTTGTGTTCTCTCCCCCTAGTACTATGACTGCTTTGGTTCCCACCCTTGACAAAATTGGCAGCAAGATATTCTGCACACTGTTTGTGAGCAATTTTATAAACTTGATTTAATTTAAGTTGTTTTACTCTGTCTTCAATATTCAGCATATCCAATTGTTGTAATTCATCCTGGCCTACATGCTTCTTGGACCCAGGTCCAGGATGAATCTTACCATTTTGTTCTGGTGATTTGCAGCTTATCTTTCAGTTTTTGTCAAGGCAGAGTACCATGAAGAGCAAGCGTAGTCCATATGACATTGTATAAGGGCTAGACATAGGGTCCTGCGAGCCTCAGTAGGTAGACACTGTGCTTGTCTGTACAGGAACTTCAGTCTGGCATTCGCTTTCTTTACTACACTGTTCCCTATCAATTCTCCTGACATGCATGGGTCAAAGGGGATTCCCAGATATTTTACTGAGGAAACTGACGTGATGGATTCCCATTACACCGGACATTCAAATTATTTACTGTAATAATAATGAAGACAGTAAAGCACAAAACATAATCTGAAAAGGGTAAATAATTTTAATGTCCTGTGTAATGGGAACCCCATCACTTCAATATTCTCAGTGAAATATCTGGGAATCCCGTTTGACCCATGCATGTACAATACAATACAATTTTATTTCTTTGCTTGTGTACATAGGTTTACATTATAATCATAAATTGAAGTGCAAGGAGAGCCTCTGGCATGCCTTGGCATTAGGGGCAGCTTAATCTAATGGCTTATAGACTATGAACATAATATTAGAGTAATTGAGTGAGATTGTATTGGTAGATCGTTCAAATTATGATATGATGATAATACATTGTTCATTACAAAATGATGATTGACATTGAAACAAGTGTTTAGTAGGATGGAACAAAATAGTAGGAAAATTGATAAGGAGTGTAGTAAAGAAAGCAAATACCAGACTGAAGTTCCTCTACAGACAAGCACAGTGTCTATCTACTGAGGCTCACAGGACCCAATATCTAGCTCTTATACAATGTCATGTAGATTACTCTTGCTCTTCATGGTACTCTGCCTTAACAAAAAAAAAAAAAACCTGAAAGATAGACTACAAATCACCCAGAATAAAATGGTAAGATTCATCCTGGACCTGGGTCCAAGAAAGCATGTAGGCCTGGATGAATTACAACAACTGGATATGTTGAATGTTGAAGACAGAGTAAAATTGAAGTTAAATCACATTTATAAAATTGCTTACAAACATTGCTTAGAATATCTTGCTGCCAAGTTTGTCAAGGCTGGGAACCAAAGCAATTATAGTACTAGGGAAAGGGAGCACAAAACAATATGAAGTTCAATGATGAGAAATTTCAATTACTCAGATATGGAAAACGTGAAGAAATTAAAATCTCATCGGAGTACAAAACTAATTCCATCCACACAATAGAGCGAAAAACTAATGTCAAAGACCTGGGAGTGATCATGTCAGAGGATCTCACCTTCAAGGACCATAACAAAGTAGCAATTGCATCTGCTCGAAAAATGACAGGATGGATAATGAGAACCTTCAAAACCAGGGATGCCAAGCCCATGTTGACACTTTACAGATCGCTTGTTCTATCTAGGCTAGAATATTGCTGCACACTAACGGCACCTTTCAAGGCGAGTGAAATTGCTGACCTTGAAAATGTGCAGAGAACCTTCACCGCACGCATAAGTGCGATAAACCACCTTAACTACTGGGAACGCTTGAAGTTCCTAAACCTGTACTTTCTAGAACGCAGGCGGGAGAGATACATTATTATATACACATGGAAGATTCTCGAGGGCTTAGTACCAAACTTGCACACAAAAATCACTCCCTACGAAAGCAAAAGACTCGGCAGGCGATGTAACATCCCCCCAATGAAGAGCAGGGGTGCCACTAGCACGTTGAGAGACAACACAATAAGTGTCAGGGGCCCAAGATTGTTCAACTGCCTCCCAGCATACATCAGGGGGATTACCAACAAACCCCTGGCTGTCTTCAAGCAGGCACTGGACAGGCACCTCAAGTTGGTACCTGATCAGCCGGGCTGTGGTTCGTACGTTGGACTGCGTGCGGCCAGCAGTAACAGCCTGGTTGATCAGGCTCTGGTCCAACAGGAGGCCTGGTCACAGACCGGGCCGCGGGGGCATTGACCCCTGGAATTCTCTCCAGGTAGACTCCAGGTAGACCCACAGTCAGTGGCCAGGCTTCAAACATTTTATTGTACAGCAATAAAGGAGTGGAACAGACTGCCTGCACATGTCAAAGCCAGTCATAACATGAGCCAGTTCAAGAAGAGAACCAAAAGGTACCTAATGAATGTAGCTACAGAATAGGAGGAGAGATACTGGATCTGATCTCTTGTTTAGTAAATAATCAATTACTATTACTAGTACAGTGGTGACTATGGTCCCCAAACTCACCCTTATGTAAGTTTATTTTAAATGCTTGTAAGTGTAATTTTCGCTGACATCTATTTCATCATTTTATGGAGATAAATTCGTTTTAATGGCTTGAACAGCATTTTGAATGAAATACTAAATGGTACCACTATATCTCCTTTTATTGTTTAAGTATAAGTTATTACAAGGACCCCTATGGAAATAAGTCATTTTGACTTCTTTAGGTTATCCTAGGTAATCTACACATATGCTGCTATGTATGATAATTTATGTAACTGTATTTGTGTACCTGTACCTGAATAAACTTACTGCTGAAGTGCATAAATCATGTTTATAAAATTGCTAACGAGCAGCATCCAGAATATCTTGCAGTGAAGTTTGTCAGGGTTAAGAACCAACCAGTGTGGCACTTGGTGAAGTGAATACAATTTTGTAGTTCATACAGTAGGTAGTTAAGCCTCAGACACCTTTTATTATACAGCAATAAAGGAATGGAATGGATTTCCCAAACATGTCAAAGTCAATGCTAGAATGAGTCAGTTATTTTTTCCAGATAGTGTTAGATATATTTAATAGAGACAGCTATTATTTACATAGCAGAGCTACGTACACGTATATGCATTTCAACCTTATCTTCTTCCCCATTCATTGTTGTTTCAGATTTCCAATGTGTTTCAGGTGATCCAGAGCTTTGATTCCATGTCTCATTGTATTTCACATTAAGCATTGATTGTCACATCTCCAGCAAACACAAAGAGGAAAGAGGTTGTCTTGCTGGGTCTTGGAGATTCTGAAGTTCTGGGCAATGAATTCAGAGACTCAGTTGCTTGTTTCATGGTGCAAGATCAACCAATCTTTTTTCCTGGGAAATCTTACTTCATAACTTATTTACCTGTACCCTGTCAAAGCTGTTGACCTTAGTATAATCAACAAGCATTTTCATCACATCACAGTAATGTGATGTGATGAAAAAGCTTGTTGATGTCCCTTATCACAGTTGGGTATGGAAAACCGTTCTCTTGCAAGTGTGTACTAGACATATAAGACTCATATGGACACCACTTTTTTTTTTATTCTTTCTTTTCTCTCTCTTTATTTCATTCTTTATGCAGCACTAAATGATCCATATAAGTTTAGTGTTTTTCATGAATATACTAGTAGTAATTCTTCCATTTTAATTCTTTTAATAAAATCAATACAGTGCAGTACAAAATATTAGTATGATACACTACTGTACTCTCTATAATAAGTTAGGATCATGATATAAGAACTAGATCTCTAGCAGTAAGATTTCTAGTTAAGAAAATGCATTATCATAATTATTAACCCTTTCGGGGTCGGTGCCATACTAGTACGTTTTACGTGCCAGGGTCGGTGCCATACTAGTACATGTAAATTCTAGCGTCCTCAAATTAAGTGGGAAACGGCTGGTAGGCCTACATATGAAAGAATGGGTCTGTGTGGTCAGTGTGTGCAGTATAAAAAAATTCCTGCAGCACACACTGCATAATGAGAAAAAAAAAAAACTGACCTTTTTTTTCGTTTAAAACAGCGACTTTGCAGTCTATTTTTGTATAGTATTTATTGATGTATTCTCGTTTTCTTGGTCTCATTTGATAGAATGGAAGATATATTACAGAAATAGAGATGATTTTGATTGGTTTGACAGTCACAAGTACCTTGAAATTGAGCTCAAAGTAGCAAAAATGTTCGATTTTTGACGATGTTCAAGAATAAACAAATCACACCATGCGTCCAATACACATCAACTGGTGAGTCTAATATTCTTCCACAAGTGCGCTGATATTATTTATACCATTTTTACAATGATACAGTTGTATACATAACAGTAAATCTTCTATTTTTTGTGAGAATAAAAATTCAAAATGGAAAGCAAAAGTAATGTAAGAAGGGCCTGGAGACGTGACTAATGAACAGAGATGTTATTTTAGTGCCAGGAATGTCTGCCTTGTTTATTCTGGACCCCATTTTGAAATTGACAGCATTTTAAATTTGTGAAATTGGCCAAATTGCCATTTTCTGACTACTATTTTGGATAGTTGAAATTGGTAAATGGGCGGTTTCTTGTACTCAATCGATAGAAGAAATGGAGTTCTAGCGAAATAGCTATGATTTTAGTGGACTGGAACATTGGAATTGGCCAAAAATAGGGCTCAAATTGGGCGAAATCGCCGATGTGTAAACATCGACGAGACCGATAACTTTGCGAGAGCATAATTCCGTAAGTTTTCAATCAAATTTCATACTTTTGGTGTCGTTATGATCGAAAAAAGATTTTCTATCATTTCATAGGAAAATATTTTTTTTTCCAAAAAATTTTAACCCCAAAGGGTTAATGCCTGTAATTAATCTAGGTGGATAGATACACAGGTACACATAAGTACAATTGTTTTAGTGTAAATTTCCTAGGATAACCTAAAAAAGTCAAAGTGACTTGTTTCCATTGGGGTCCTTGACCTTCATTGTTATTATTAGCACTAAATGTTCTCATGGCTTCAATTAATTGATAATAATTGAATCTCATTTTTCAGTGACTGTGACTACCTCACCAACACCTACCCGAATGCACTATTCTTAGCTCCAGCCACAGAAGTCTCGCTCATCATCAACACCCTTAAAAACAAGGCAGGAGACGTAAACAGCTTACCACCTTTTATGTACAAAAAAGCTTCTCAGGTACTGTCACCAATTATTGCAACACTTCAACAAATCCATTGAAGCCTCTACCTTCCTATCAATTCTTAAAATAGCAAGTGTCACCCCAATCCACAAAGGAGGTGATCAAGCAGACTTGAATAATTATAGACCAGTATCTAACTTACCTCTGCTTTCTAAAATCTTTGAAAAATTAATTCATAGGCAGATCTATTCCTACCTCGTCTCACACAACGTACTCAACCCCTGTCAGTTTGGATTCAGGACTAACAAGAGCACAAATGATGCTATTATACACATGCTAGAGCTAATATACAGCACACTTGAGAAGATGAAGTCCCACTGGGAATCTTCATTGATTTATGCAAAGCTTTTGATACAGTCGACCATGATTTACTGCTCACGAAATTAGCACACTATGGTATAAGAGGGCACTCACTCAACTACCTAAAGTCATACCTTAGTAACAGAAGCCAATACGTGTACACAAATGGAGCTAACTCTTCCACACAACAAATTACAGTCAAGTGTCCCACAAGGAAGTGTCCTAGGACCACTCCTATTCCTCATTTACATCAATGACCTACCGAATGCATCACAATTACTCAAACCTATATTGTTTGCAGATGACACTACATATGTCTTCTCTCACCCAAACCCAGTCATACTGGCCAACACTGTTAATGCTGAATTACAGAAAATATCAACCTGGATGACGACTAATAAGCTTACTCTCAATACTGACAAGACCTACTTCATTCAGTTTGGAAACAGAGCCACAAATAATAACATAACGTTCAATGGTTCACACATCATAAGACTCACAGAGGAAAATTCCTAGGAATCCACCTTGACAGTAGCCTTAAATTCCAAACACACTCACAACAAATTTCCAAGAAAATCTCAAAGACAGTAGGCATACTATCAAAGATATGCTACTATGTGCCTCAATCAGCTCTCCTTGCACTGTATCATTCACTCATCTACCCTTATCTCACCTATGGAATTTGTGCATGGGGATCAACAACATTAAATCACCTTAGACCACTCATAACCCAGCAAAAGGCTGCAGTCAGAATGATGATAAATTCCCACTAGGCAGCATACTCCACCAATATTCAAAAGCCTAAAACTACTCACCATAAAGAACATTCACACTTATTCTTGTGCCTACTACATACATAGAACTCTACACTCTAATATAAACCCTTCACTCAAAATTCTCCTCACCAACTTTAATAGGACCCATGACCATAACACAAGACACAGATCACTTTTTTATATATCCCGTGTCCATATCACCCTGTGTAAAAATTCTATGCACATAAAGGGCCCCAAAATCTGGAATTCATTACCAGTAAATACTAAAATATCCTGGTCTGAACATCAATTTAAGGCTCTTCTCAAAAACCACCTACTCACCCTAAACTAAATACAGTGGTACCCCGACTTACGATATTTTTTCATTCCAGAATGCTGTTCAAGTGCCATTACCAAACGAATTTATCTCCATAAGAAATGATGTAAAATAGACTAGTCCTTTTAGACCCCCAAAATTACACTTACAAAAGCATTTAAAAAAATCAACTTACATAAAAGGGTGTGTTTGGGGACCATCGTAAGTCGGGGTACCACTGTACAGTGGTACCCGGTTAACGATATTTTTTCATTCCAGAATGCTGTTCAAGTGCCATTACCAAACGAATTTATCCCCATAAGGAATAATGTAAAATAGACTAGTCCTTTTAGACCCCCAAAAATACACTTACAAAAGCATTTAAAAAAATAAACTTACATAAAAGGGCAATTTTCGGGACCATCGTTAACCGAGGTACCACTGTACTCATATTGTAAATTACTTTCAACAATGCTCACTGTTATTTTCCTATAATATAATTTCAATATTTACTATTGATGTAACTATCCTACAAAACATTTTGTCACAATGTAATATACAGATTGTAATTTGAGTAAATTTATTAACTGTTGTAATCTAATGTTTAACTAGAACAAACTCAATCAATTTCTCTAGTATTAAGTGGTCTATAAGCCATTAGATTAATCTGCCCTTAATGCCATGGCATGATAGTGGCTCTCTCTGCACTTCAGTTCATGATTGTAATTACAAAATCTCGATGTAAACTTGCAATGAAATAAAAATATCATATTATTATTATTGTTATAATTTGAATTTTTGCATGTCTTTCTTGACACATTCAGTTTCTCTTCCTTCATGATGTATTTTTTGAGATGTATTAATAATATAATAATAATAATAATATCTTTATTTACTACAAGTACATGTACAAGGTATACAGGCCTAGCTGACATCAATGGCGTATTATTTACTATATAGAGAGCCGCTTGTTATGCTGAGCATTTCAGGCAAATTAGGTCAGTTTTTGTCCCAGTATGCGACCCACACCAATCGACTAACACCCAGGTACCCATTTTACACTGATGGGTGAACAGGGACAGCAGGTGTCTTATGGAAACACGTCCCTAATGTTTTCCAGCCATACTGGAGGAGATTCGAACCCCAGATCTCAGTGTGAGCTGAGTGCACTAGCGATCGAGGTACAGGACACCTGGTTAACAGCTGGTGAACCATAGTTTAGTAATATTTCTTTTATTTTACTATACACCTATTTTAGTTAAACAAAATAATTAAATATTTTTTTAAGGTAATGCAGGTTTGATGACTACTGTTAAGTGTATGAGCTGTAATAAAGATGGATGGTCAAGAAATACAGACCTTGTTCACCCAGTTTAACAAGAAGTACTTCTGGGGCAAACTTAATAAAGTTAAGCTCAGCTGGAGTCCTCATATGACATTGTGAGTTGTAAGACTTAGTAAAGCTTAATTTCTTTGTAATTTCTTAATAAACATAAAATGTTCACTTTTCATGTGATTTTATATTTTTTGACCTTGTTAGTTTCTTGCCTAGTATGGGCCAGTAGGCCTGCTGCAGTGTTTCTCCATTCTTATGTTAAGTAAAATGTCTCTCAGTTCATTGGTTTTTAGCTTAGGTTTGGAGAAACAAATTTTACATGCATACATTCAGACCCAGTTCATGAATGTAATTTTTCAAGACAAGTGATGCTATATAAAGGTTTTAATAGCTCTGTCTGAAATCATTGCTTATTTTATTTTTTTTGACAGCACATTCAAGTTTTATTAAGCAGCACTAATTGGCAGGTGCAGTTACTGTTTTCTTCCCATGATGATTTTCTTCATTGAGTTTACTCACTCTAATGTTTTTTGGAGGCCTGCATTATTTTATTAAAATATACAGTGGAACCCCGGATTTCGGCCATAATCTGTTCCAGAAGGTCAGCCTAAATCTGAAAAGGCCGAAAACTGAAGTAATATTTTCCATAAGAATTAATGTAAATATAATTAATCCATTCCAGACACCCAAAAATATTAACAAAAAATACATTTTTTAAAGATTAACTATAGTTTTACATACACAAAACAATGAGAACTAAATAAAATGACTAATGAAATGGATAAATGAACATTTAACATCACATTTACTTTTATTGAAGACTCTTGTTGGCGTATGGAAGACAGAGGAGGAGAGAGGGAGGACTGATTATTGTTTGGAAGGGAAATCCCCCTCCATAAGGACTTCAGGTATCAAGTCCCTATCTGGGGTTACTTCCCTTCTTTGTCTTTTACTGGCACTAGGACCAGCTTGAGAGTCATTGCACCCCTGTTGCACAAAAAAACTGTCCAGAGAGGTCTGTTTCTGGTGTCTCTTTAAGATTTGCCTGAAATGGGACAAGGTTTTGTCACTGAACATGTTGCAGATATGGCTTGTTTCAGCTTGGTCAGGGTGATATTTCTCCACAAAACTTTGCACCTCCCTCCACTTTCCACAAATGTCTTTAATCGCTGAGGAAGGCACCTTCCCTCTCTCTTCCTCCTCCTCTGTACCAAATTCCTCAGCTGTGGTCTGCTGCTGTTGCAGATGAAGGTCTTGCAGCTCTTCAGTGGTTAGCTCTTCCCTGTAGTCCTCCACCAACTCTTCCACATCCTCGCCACTCACCTCCAACCCCATGGACTTTCCCAAAGACAATAGATTCCACAATAGGCAGAGGGTCAACAGGGTCAGGGTCAGTCTCAAACCTTTCAAAATCCTTGTCGAGGACACATTCTGGCTCACTCACCGAGAGACAGCCAGACTGACTCATGCACGCGGCATCCTGGGCAGGCGGATGTGTTCAATACGGCTGATTTCTGAGTTGCCGGCTGAAATCCGATTTGGCCGATATCCGCACTGTCCGATATCCGGGGGTCCACTGTACAGCTATTTTAGCTATTTAATGTGCATAAATTTTTCATCTTTTATTTATGTGTCTTTACTTTTGTTATTATTGGCCTTGCTTCCTCATCTCTTTTTTCCTTGCACCATTTTCCTCACCTCTTCTTATTCTGCACCTTTTTTCCTTGTTTTCTTTCACTGCACCTTTTATATATGGTGTGCTATCCCACAGTATATAAAACAGCCATGTTATCTAAATTGATTTTTAATGATTAATTATGGTAAATTCATTACTTATACAAAAGCTTAACTAACATTTAGAATTCATGATTTTTCTGTTTCTCATCATTACATAAAATTTATTTATTTTTTTTGCAATTTACCAGTTGATTACTTGTAAACAGTTACATGGGTTGCTGGCACTACATTCTTCCTCAAAGCCCAGTCTCAAACCAGGTCTCCTGGTTTACAGCCTCATACATCACACTTGTTGCTCACTGCATGGAGTCTAATGTAGATACCACAGCCAGGCTGATCAAGCAGTAACTTAACCCTTTCAGTGTCCAAGCCGTAGATCTACGCATTGTCCACAGGGTCCAAGAATTTAAAAAAAAAAAAAAAAATTCTTATGAAATGGTTGAGAATATTTTTCTGAAGGTAATAAAACAAAAAGTATGAAATTTGGTGGAAAACTGACGAAATTACACTATCGCGAATTTTACAGTGTCAACGATATTTACATATCGGCGATTTTGCCCACTTTGACTCCTATTTTAGGCCAATTGCATTATTTCAGTTGACCAAATTCTTAGCTATTTCATTAGTATTACTTCCATTTTATTGATTGAGCACAAGAAACTGCCCAATCAACTATTTCAACTAGCCAATAAAGTGATCAGAAATTGGTAATTTTGCCAATTTCACACAAAGTTCAAAATATTCCAATTTCAAAACAGCATCCAGAATAAACAATGCAGGCATTCCTGGCACTAAAGTAACATTTCCTCTGTTTATTAGTTACGTTTCCAGGCTTTACAGATGAATTCCATTTTGATTTTTGATTTACACAAAAAAATTTTATTCACACCAAAAAATAGATGAATTACTCTTATGCAATATTATAATAATATCAGTGTATTTGTAAACGTATATTAGACCCACCAGTTGACGTGTATTCGTCGCGTGATGTGATATGTTTACTCTTGAAAATCAGAAAAAATCAAACATTTCCGCTACTTTGAGCTCAATTAGAAGCTATTTTCAGTACTAAAACCAATCAAAATCATCTTTATTTCTGTAATATATCTTTCATTCTATCAAATGAGACCAATAAACCGCGAATACAACCGTAAAAAGCACATGAAAATACTCCACAAATTTGCTGTTTTAATCGAAAAACACAATCGCAGTTTTTTTCCCATTATGCACTGCGTGCTTCAGGATTTATTTTATATGGTGCACACTTACCACATAGATGCATTCTCTTATATCTAGGCCCAAATTTACCAATCACAGCTTATCCGAGTGAGCTGAGCTCATGGCGTAGTGTCACTACTGGGCAGTTTGACTGGAGCACTCGAATTCCCCCGAATTGGGAGAAGGAGCTTGGGTCTGGTTATTAGCTGTGGAACCACGACCCCTATTTCCTCTCCTGGTTCTGCGGTAGGAACGGCCACAGAAAGATCTTGACCTAAGGTTGTATAGAGCGTTGCACTCAGATGTGTTATGTCCATAGATTCCATGATAAGTACAGTATGGCAAGTCTGATTGTTAGTCATCATCTGTACAATGCTTCTTAGGGTTACTCTCAGGGCAATTAACTGAAATATGGCCACGGTAACCACAGTTGTAACAAGTCCTCTGACTATGGGAACTGAACTTACTATAAACACTAAGAGGTTTATGCTGACTTGGGGCACTGGCCTTAACCGCTTCTGTGATTGTTTACTCTGATCGGGTGCTGTGGCACAAACGAGGGGTGGTACTGCATGAGGTAGAGTTATAAAGTTCGCTTTGACGCATGGAAAAGTACCTTGGGGACACAAGGAACGGGCATGATTAAAGACTTTAATCAGCTTCATCTCCACAGTTGGATGATTCTCTTCATAAGCACATGTAGAAGCACGCGGCAACAGTTCTTTTATTGCTCCAAAAGCGGCTACTTTAGCAAAGGTTTCTGCGGACTCTTTATCCTTGTCAGGTACAAATGTTGAGGACTTGACAGCGGAGATAAAAGACGTGAATAGGTTCAGTGTGCAATAAATTCTGCTTATAATGCTTCTATAGGTGACACCCCACATTATGCATTGTATGGTGTTGATAAGCGTTTGCCTTATGAGCTGTTATATTCTAATCCAAAACCGACTTACAATCTTGATGATTTCATTGCAACTCGTACCAGTCAAGCTCAGAGCGTTTTCAGACGAATCCGTAAAACACTTCATAAGTCAAATGCAGAATTTACAAGAGTAACTAACACTCGAGTCAAACCGACCAAAGTTAAAGTAGGTTCGAGAGTTATGCTGACTAACTTTAACAAAACTTCGGCAATGCCAAAACTCGACCAAAAGTTTGTTGGTCCTTACCGAGTAGTTGAACATATTAATGGCAATAAGTATAGTTAGATAAATTAGTACGAGTCAGTTTAAAGAATCGCATTTAGATCATATGAAGTTAGTATGCGATGAGAACGAGGTCCCTGACCACCAGACAAGCGAGACAGACTCTGACAATTCTCCTGTTGCTATACCCTCTACCTCTAATGACCAGTCAGATGATCAACCTGAATGTCGTTATTCCCTACGTACACGACATGTATTGAGAAATCCTCAAGTATCATTTGTGGATACCAGTGTAGATCCTCCTCAACTAGAAATTGAGTTACCATTTGCAACAGAGTTTGATCCTCCCAGAGATGATAATCATTCAGCATATGTCAATCTCACCCTAGCAGAGTTGGGGTTAAATGTAAATAACCTGTATAGATAAATAATGTAGTAATTGTATTTCAACTGTGTTTATAATATCAAATTAGTATTATTCAAGAATTTTTTTTTTTGTGTGTGTTCACATTCTCTCCGAATTCTGAGATTTAACAGTATAGATTTGAGTGCACCAGATCTACCTTGTCTGTTAATCACTGCCTTCCTTGTACATATATTTCCTCAGAATCCGTAGATCACATGAAGACAGATCGATTGATCGAAATTTTTTTTATCTCTTTTATTATAAGATTCTAGTATTGAGCTCATTAATTCCTATGAATCATGATTTATCATATAGTAATGTAGATTGATTTCCATCACGATAATATCCATGTGTAGTATAATGTTCAACTGTTGTGTACTTTGACATTGTATAGAATCAGCCCAGAGCTGTACGCCTGTTGCCTCTAGTTTGTATTACCTGTATGTCGGGACGACATACATAACGTAGCCGAGCTGTCACTAGCAGTTCAGTGATAGTACAGTATTAGTAGCTTATAACCGTTACTGAGTCACGAGTCTTGCACGTGACCGTTGGCCGTTACATTCTTGATGACCTAAGCAGTGTCAAAGGTCAGTCTTCGAATATGAATGCCTCTCGGCCCTCCTAACGTCAGTTACCATCGAGTGGCAGAGTAGACCGGGCATCAGGCATTACGCTCTGAGTTACTCCCATATATCTAACTCCAATACAGCAAGTAACCAACCAAGCACGCCTGTATTATTATACCCAATCTATGAGAAGAACCACCACGACAGTAGATCTACGGTTTGGACCTTGTGGACAATGCGTAGATCTACGGCTTGGACCCTCAAAGGGTTAAAGAATCTATTAAGTTTCTTTTTGAAAGCAGCTTGGGGTCTGTTAGTAATTTCCCTTATGTTGCATATGAAGGAAGGATGTTGAAGAGTCTTGGGACCTTTACAATTATTGAATTATTTCTAAGTGTAATCCGATTTTCTTGTTTGGCTATTTTATACCATTAGCTGAGCTCTTGCTTTCATTTGGAGTGGTTTCAGTGTGTAAATTTTGGACTGATCCATCCATAATTTTCAAGATGTAAATTACAATGTAGCTTTCTCATGTATGTTCTAGGGACTTTGGGTGTTCCTGTTTATTTAGGCACTTTACTAAATTTACTTGGACAGTGAAAGCTCTCTGTATTTTCATCAGATCTGCAATATCACCTGTTTTAAAAAGGGCTTTTAATATACAACAGCATTCCAGTCTTAAGAAAACCTGAAAGCCTTGAATAGTCTACAACAAATACAGTAAACCTTTTGCATTAACAGACTAATGGAGGGAGGGGGGAAGCAGACATTTTTCCATTGTTTCCAAGTCAATTGACCCAGAGGAGCTTTGTCCCGTATTTTTGAAAATCCATTAAATTGAGAGTTTATGGTGTTATCCTCCTTGGAGATTTTAGTTTTTCATATGTTAAAAGAAAAATGGTAGAAATAGCATTGCATCAGGAGTAGTACCCAGAAGCATTTGATGAATGCTTTCATGGAGTGATAGCTCATAAAATAAGGTCAATAGTTATAACAGGAAAAAGTAGGAAAATGAATATTCAGTATTGTAATAGAAATTCATGTCTGATAAAAGGTTTCTCAAAGCATGTAGTACTGTACATAGTTGAATAATGGTTTTCTACTTGTTGCAGGTGTGCAGGACAAACAACATACCGAGTGAGAGGCCAATCATTTTCCTCATGTAGCATTCGCCTCAGTCAGCCAATTTTATCCCAAAGACCTCACAGTGACACTGTTGACACACTTCTGGTTAGTATTGACTCCATATCTGTGGCATACCCAGAAATTAAAATTCATGTGTGTGGGCGTGGGGCAAGATTTTGAAAATCATTTTTTTTTATATAGATTGAAAGAGTGCATTTTTATGAATCAGTTAAGACTACAGTGAATAGAATCTGATAAAAATTTACAATTTTACTGTGTGCTGAAGTTGGCAAAAAAATTATCACGTGTCTATAACAGCGGAGTAAATGCTCCAGCGCTATTTATATTTTAAAATTTATTAACTCCAAATTGTGATTGTTTTTTCACTTTTTTATTATGTACTTATAATGTTTACCAGTATGTACAACTCATTAGTTTTTAATGATATTAGATGTGTTTCAAGGTGTTTCAGTACTTCAAACGAGGGGCAAGGCATAGTCCTATATTACCCCACAGAATTTTCAATATAAATTACAGCAAATAATTAAAAAAATTTTTTTTTTACTGCCTTGTTCCTCTAATACAAAGAATACCTACAGTAGTGTGCATATTAATTGGGACAGTGATGAAATAAGACATTTATTTGGAAAAATTAATGTTTATTTAAAAAATACATGGCAATGATATGACAGATAATTGATTTAATAAGTGATATGACTACCTTTTGATTTTATAAGCAATGCTATGTGCTTTGGAATAGAATTGACCAATGTTGAACACATTTTGGCAAGTTCTTCGTCATGGTACCAGGTCCTAATAACAACAGGAGTTAGCTTCTACAGTTGAACAGTCCTGTTTCCCAATCCTGCGTTTGGTTATTGCCCATAGATTCTCAGTAGGGTTGAGGTAAGGAGAGTTTCCAGGCAAATTTAGAATGCGTAGCCCACTCTCTTCGAAGAATGTCAGCATTTTTCTGGAAGTGTGGCATGGAGTAAGATCCTGCTGAAAAATGTCTTTTCCATCAGGAAAGTCTCTATCCACAATGGAAAGCAAATGAGGATTGGCTTGTATTTGTCACTGTTCATTGTTTCCTCAACAATAACAAGCCATCCAGGGCCTTTAGCAGTAAAACTACCTCAAAACATCTTCTTAGGTGGGTGTTTTGGCACTTGTTGAATGTGTCCTTTCCAAAGAGGTTTGCATTTGCTCCATCTCACTACCACTGATCTGTACCCATAAACTTGAAAATGCACCTCATCTGAAAATTGAACTTTTCTCCATTCATCTGTCGTCCATCCCTTAACCCTTTGGGGGTTGACAGGCCTTCTCGGAAACACGTTCTCAGGGTCGAAAATTTTTTGGAAAATAAAATAATAATTTTTTCTTATGAATTGATAGAGAATCTTTTTCCGATCATAATGACACCAAAAGTATGAAATTTGAATAAAAACATACGGAATTATGCTCTCGCGAAGTTATCGGTCTCGAAGATGTTTACGCATCGGCCTATTTACCAATTTCAAGTACCCAAAATAGTGGTCAGAAAATGGCAATTTGGCCAATTTCACACAAATTTCAAACGATGCCAATTTCAAAATAGGGTCCAGAATAAACAAGGCAGACATTCCTGGCACTAAAATAACATCTTCTCTGTTCATTAGTCACATCTCCAGGCCCCTCTTACATTACTTTTGCTTTCCATTTTGAATTTTTATTCTCACAAAAAATAGAAGATTTACTGTTATGTATACAACTGCATCATTGTAAAAATGGTATAAATAATATCAGCGCACTTGTGCAACAATATTAGACTCGCCAGTTGATGTGCATTGGACGCATGGTGTGATTTGTTTACTCTTGAACATCATCAAAAATCAAACATTTTTGCTACTTTGAGCTCAATTTCAAGGTACAGTGGTCCCTTGGTTTTCGCCGAAAATTCGTTCCAGAATGCTGCTCAAGTGCCATTACCGAACGAATTTACTTCCTTAAGAAATAATGTCACGTAGGTTAGTCTATTTCAGACCCCCAAAAATACACTTGCAACAGCACTTACGAAAATACACTTACATAATGTTCAGTTTGAGATGAAACGGACCACTGCAGTGGTACCGGTTCGATGCCAAACTCACCTTAGTAAGTTTATTTAAATCTTTGTAATTAATTTGGTCTAAACTAGTCTATTTTACAACTTTCTAAGGGGATAAATTTGGTAATGGCATTGAACACATTCTGAATGAAATATCGAACGGGTACCACTGTACTTGTCATTGTCAAACCAATCAAAATCATCTCTATTTCTGTAATATATCTTCCATTCTGTCAAATGAGACCAAGAAAACGAGAATACATCAATAAATACCATACGAAAATAGACTGCAAAGTCACTGTTTTAAACGAAAAAAACGGTCGGAGTTTTTTCTTCTCAGTATTCAGTGTGTGCTGCAGGATTTTTTTATACTGTGCACACTGACCACACAGACCCATTCTTTCATATGTAGGCCTACTAGCCGTTTCCCGCTTAATTTGAGGCCTCTAGAATATACGCGTACTAGTACGGCACCGACCCCTGCTCGTAAAACGTACTAGTACAGCACTGACCCCCAAAGGATTAAAATCGAGTGCTCACCGCAGCCGTTTTTTCTTCATAGCAGCAGTCAATAATTGTTTCTTTACTGGCTTTCTGGCAGTTCTGCCAACTTCAAGGAGCCTTCGTTGAACAGTTGAAGAATCAACTTTTATGCCAGCTGATCTCAAATCTCTCTGTAGATCTTTGCTGGTTTTCTTGGGATCCTTCGCACTATTTATGATAACCTTGTTATTGTGAGGTGTTGCGTTTTCTTCCACATCTTCCTCTACGCAGTGCTCCACAATCACCAGAGTTGTTAGCTCTCTTCAGAATTCGACCAATTTTCAGTGATCTCTGATCAGTTATGTAATGAGAAGAGGAAACATAAATGCATAAATTGCATAAATTCAAGGATTATGCAGTTTAAAATAAGGGTCGGATGCAAAAGTGGGTTATAATAAGTGTTTATGCACCTGGAGAAGAGAGGAGTGTAAAGAAGAGAGAGAGATATTTTGGGAGATGTTAAGCAAGTGTTTGGGAAGTTTTGAACCAAGTGAGAGAGTAATTGTGGTGGGAGACATGAATTGGTGAAATGTTTATAGAGGGTGTGGTAGGTAAGTTTTGAGTGACAGGTGTAAATGATAATGGCCTTTGATCGAACTTTGTATAGAAAGGGGTTTGGTAATAGGTAATACAGTGGTACCTCTACTTTCGAGCAGCTCCCAACTCGAACAATTATGTAAGTGTATTTTTGTAGGTGCTTTTGTAAGTGTATTTTTAGGGGTCTGAAATGGATTAACCTAATTTTAATTATTTCTTATGGGAAAAAATTCCTTCGGTATCGGCACTTGAATAGCCGACTGGAACGAATTTTGCTCGTTAGTAGAGATACCACTGTACATATTTTAAGAAAAAAAAAGGATAAATAAGTATACAAGATATGATATAGGGCATAATGACAGTAGATTGTCAGATAAAAGACTGATGGGTAGATTTCAGGATGTGCATGCTTATAGAGGGGCCTCAGATATATCAGATATTTTTTTAGTTGTAGCTACAGTGAGAGTAAAGGTAGATGGGAAACAAGGAGAATGGCATCAGCAAGCAAGAGAGAGGTGAAGGGTTATAAACTAAAGGAGTGTAAGATATAAACAACTACAGTGGACCCTTGGTTTTCGTGAGTCTTGGTTATCATGAATTTTGGTTATTGGCAACTTTTTTTCGATGGGCTAGTGAGAGTATAGGCAATGAAGTTGAAGAGATATAGGATAGATTTAAGAATGAAGTGTTATAGTGTTCAGCAGAAGTGTGTGGTTACAGGAAAGAAAAGCAATTGGTGGAATGAGGTAAAGAGAGTAGTAAGATAAAGTTAGCATATGAGAGGTTTTTACAAAGTAGAAGTGATGCAAGGATAGAGGAGTATATGGAGAGAAAACCGAGAGGTTAACCCTTTGAGGGTCCAAGCTGTAGATCTATGCCTTGTCTACAGGGTCCAAGAATTTTCAAAAAATTTTTTTTTTATTTTTTCTTACAAAATGGTAGAGAACCTTTTTCTGAAGGTAATAAAGCAAAAAGTATGAAATTTGGTGGAAAACTGACGAAATTACACTATCATGAGGGGTGCTTTACACTACAGTTATAAAACTGCAACATTAATTTTATTGTATCAGCGATATTTACAGATCAGCAATTTTGCCCACTTTGACACCTATTTTAGGCCAATTACATTATTCCAGTCGACCAAATTCTTACCTATTTCATTAGTATTACTTCTATTTTATCAATTGAGCACAAGAAACTACCCAACCATCTATTTCAACTAGCTAATAAAGTGATCAGAAATTGGTAATTTAGCCAATTTCACACAAGGTTAAAAATATTCCAATTTCAAAATAGGGTTCAGAATAAACAATACAGACATTATTGGCACTAAAATAACATTTCCTCTGTTTATTAGTTATGTTTCCAGGCTTTACAGATGAATTCCATTTTGATTTTTGATTTACATAAAGAATTTTTATTCACACCAAAAAATAGATGAATTACTCTTATGCAATATTGTAATAATTGTATAAACACTATCAGTGCATTTATAAACGTATATTAGACCCACCAGATGACGTGTATTGGACGCGTGATGTGATTTGTTCACTCTTGAAAATCAGCAAAAATCAAACATTTCCGCTACTTTGAGCTCAATTACAAGCTATTTTCAGTACTAAAACCAATCAAAATCATCTTTATTTCTGTAATATATCTTCCATTCTATCAAATGAGACCAAGAAACTGCGAATACAACTGTAAAAAACAAATGAAAATACACCACAAAGTTTCTGTTTTAATCCAAAAACACAGTCAATTTTTTTTCTCATTATGCACTGCGTGCTTCAGGATTTACTTTATATAGTGCACACTTACCATATTGATGCATTCTCTCATATCTAGGCCCAAATTTACCGATCACAGCTTATCTGAGTGAGCTGAGCTCATGGCGTAGATCTACTGTTTGGACCCTGTGGACAATGCGTAGATCTACGGCTTAGACCCTCAAAGGGTTAAGAGAGTGGTGAAGGAATGTAAAAGGAGAGCATGAGATACTATCAACAAATTTTGCTGAGAATAAGAAAAAGGTTTGGAGTGAGATTAATAAGTTCAGAAAGCCTAGGGAACAAATGGATTTGGCAGTTAAAAATAGGAGAGGAGAGCTTTTAGATGGAGAGATGGAATTATAGGGAAGATGGAGGGAATATTTTGATGAACTGTTAAATGTTGATGTAAATAGGGAAGCTTTGATTTCATGCATTTTGCAGGGAGGTATAACATCTTGTAGGAGTGAGGAAGAGCCAGTTGTGAGTGTGCAGGAAGTGCATGAGGCTGTGGGTAGGATGAAAGGGCATGAGGCAGTGGGTAGGATGAAAGGGCATGAGGCAGTGGGAAGGATGAAAGGGCATAAAGCAGTTGGGATTGATGGGATAAAGACAGAAATGTTAAAAGCAGGTGGGGATATAGTTTTGGAATGGTTGGTGCTTTTTCTTCTTCTTTCAACAAACAACCGTATCCAACCGAGGCAGGGTGGCCCAAGAAGAAAAATGAAAGTTTCTCTTTTTAACTTTAGTAATGTATGTATACAGGAGAAAGGGTTACTGACCCCTTGCTCCTGGCATGGTAGTCACCATTGGTGCTTTTATTTATTGTATTAATATTGTTAGAATTACTGACAATATGTTAAGTAAAAGAACACAAGTGCAACTAATGTGACATTTTATTGTGGCAATGTTTCGCTCTCCAGGAGCTTTGTCAAGCCTTTACAAACAATACATGGACACAGAGGATATATATAGGCTTTGAGTGAGGTGTAAAACTAGTGGTGGAAAAGTCAGCTGGTACATGAGTAAAAAGGTTACAAAAGCTATGGCTTGGGTAGCATAAAAATAGGTTGGGCAAATATATATGGTTGGATTTGAGAAGGCCTGTTTCAGTGTCCCTCCTCTGTTATATAAGAAAATAAGAAAGGAGGAACACTGCAGCAGGCATGTTGGCCCAAACTGGGCATGTCCTTTTATGTAGTAGCAATTATGTGATGGCAGGGTTTTTCTGTTTTCAGGAAGATTCTTGCTAAGACTTCAGAGATGATGAAGCTGCCTTTGTTTTGTTTAATTATTCCACACTGATAGGGTCAACAGGAAGGGTGGTGGAGTGGCGATGTATGTCAGAGATAATTCAAATAGTTGTGTTAGACAAGATATAAGATTAGAAGCATCGGACACAGAATCTGTTTGGCTACAGTTTCTCGAGGATTGTGATAAATTAATTTTGGGTATGATTTATAGGCCCCCAAATCTTGATAGGGACGAAATTCATAAGGTGTCTAGATATGAAAATGTCATGTTAATGGGAGATTTTAACTTTAGACAAATTGATTGGAATATGACAGGAAATCTTGAGTCTAGTGACTTAATTGATATGATTCAGGATTGCTTTTTAAAACAGTTTGTGACAGAACCAACTAGGGAAAACAATCTGCTTGACTTGGTTCTTGCCAACAAGAAATCACTAATTAATAATCTTGAGGTTAATGATGAGCTTTGGGAAAGCAATCACAAATCACTTAATTGCAATATATCATAGAATTACCCAAATAACTGCAATCAAGTCTCTGTCCCAGACTTTCACTTGGTCGATTTCATGGGACTGAGAAATTAACTGGGTGGGCTAAATTGGAACGACCTGACTATGGGTCAGGTAGGTGATGTCAGAGCATATATAGGCTTATCAAAAGAGAGGATGGGCAGTTAAGAAATCAATATATTCAATTAATCCTTTGACTGTCGCAACCCCTAATCCTGAGGTGTCTCCTGTTGTCGCAAAATATTCAGAAAAAAAAAATCTCTTATCAAAATGTTAAGATTATTTTTCTGATTGTTTTTATCCTAAAAAAAAATTTTGCAATCAGTACTTACCGAGATATGGAGGCGTAAAGTTGGCAGAAAATGAGCCGCATGTGGCAACAGCGGCGAATGCCACTCACTCAGTAAACTTTGGTTTATTTCCTTTCATAGGTTTCTTGTTTTTTTCACTATTTTATTTTTTTACTTAACTTATGTGGCCTGTGAGACCAAAGTAAGGTTCAATGTATATATATACAGTGGACCCTCGGTTAACGAAAGGTCCCGTTAACGAAAGCTTCGGAAACCGAAAGCTTTTTTCGTAATCAGTTAGCGAAAAATTCCTCGGTTACCGAAAGGTATTAGACGTGTCCGCCTGCTCCGCGCAAGCGCAGGACGCCAGTGAAGCGTTGTTTACCATTGAGAGAACATTACCTAGCGCGCTCTTTCAAAGATTCACAATATATTTGGTGGTTTAGTTATTGCCACTGTGAAATAAGTCACCATGGGTCCAAAGAAGCTTCCTAGTGGCACCCCTGTGTTAAAGAGAGTGAAGAACACCATCGAACTGAAGAAGGAAATCATAGAAAAATATGAGAGTGGTGTACGTCTGAGTGATCTTGTCAGGATGTACAAGAAAACTCCATCTACTATCGGCACTATCCTGGCACAGAGAAATGAGATCAAAGAAGCTAATGTTGCAAAAGGGGTTCATTTGTTAATGAAACAAAGATTGAAAACAGTGGATGAGGTTGAGAAGTTGTTGTTGGTGTGGATCCATGAAAAACAGAGAGCGGGTGATAGTATTTCTATGGCGATAATTTGTGAAAAGGCAAGGAAGTTGCACGCAGATCTTGTGAAGACAATGCCTGCAACCAGTGGTGAGGAGAGTGATTTTAAAGCCAGCAAAGGCTGGTTTGAGAAGTTTAAGAAACGTAGTGGCATACACAATGTTGTGAGGCATGGTGAGGCAGCCAGCTCAGACAAACATGCAGCTGAAAAATTTGTGCTGGAATTCAAGGGGTTCGTAGAGGCTGAACAATTCTTCCCCCAACAAGTGTTTAATTGTGATGAAACAGGCCTGTTTTGGAAGAAAATGCCCAACAGGACCTACATTACTCAGGAGGAAAAGGCACAGCCAGGACACAAGCCTATGAAAGACAGGCTAACTCTTATGATGTGTGCCAATGCCAGTGGTGATTTTAAAGTGAAGCCTTTACTGGTGCATCACGCAGAAAATCCCAGACCCTTCAGGAAACACAGTGTTGACAAGAATAAATTGTGTGTGCATTGGAAAGCTAACACCAAGGCATGGGTCACTACGGAGATTTTCAAGGAATGGATGACTGGAGTGAAGTTCTTGCCTCCTAACACAACTCCTCTCCTCCAGCCCATGGACCAGCAGGTCATTTCCAACTTCAAGAAACTGTACACCAAAGCACTGTTTCAGAGATGCTTTAATATGAGAGTTCTGGAAAGAACACCTCAATATCGTGCATTGCATAGGCCTTATAGGTAAGGCTTGGGAGGGAGTGACTTCCAGGACTCTGAACTCTGCTTGGAGACCACTGTGGCCGGATTGTGTCCAAGAGAGGAATTTTGAAGGATTTGAGGCTGACCCTGACCCTGACGACCCTGTGCCTGTTGTGGAACATGTTGTGGAAGATATTGTGGAATTGGGGAACAGCCTGGGGTTAGAGGTGAGTGGTGAGGATGTGGAAGAGTTGGTGGAGGAGCACAGGGTAGAGCTAACAACTGAAGAGCTGCAAGAGCTTCATCTGGAACAGCAACAGACCACAGCTGAGGTTATTGCTTCACAGGAGGAGAGAGAGAAGATAAGGAGGTGCCTTCTTCAGTGCTTAAGGAGATGTGTACAAAGTGGAATGAGTTGCAGACATTTGTTGAAAGATACCACCCTGAGCAAGCTGAAATGAGCCTTCTGTGCAACCACTTCAGTGACAGAGCCATGTTGTACTTCAGAAAAGTGTTGAAGAGTCGCCAGAAACAGAGGACTGTGGACAGTTACTTTACCAGGCAGGGGTCTAGTGACTCTCAAGCTGGTCCTAGTGGCATTAAAAGACCAAGAAGGGAAGTAACCCCAGAGAGGGACTTGTTACCTGAAGTCCTTTTGGAGGGGGATTCCCCTTCCAACCACTAACACCCTGCTCCAGTCATCATCTATATCTTCCAGATGCCTGCAAGTCTCTTCAATAAAGGTAAGTAAATGTTATTTTTTTTATTTTGAGTGATTATTTTTTTGTGGAACGAATTAATTGTATTTACATTATTTCTTATGGGAAATAAGGTTTCAGATAACAAAAGATTCAGATTAAGTAATAGCTCCTGGACCGGATTAATTTCGATAACCGAGGGTCCACTGTACACTCGTTGTATGCAACACAATAATCGCATAAACATTAGTATCATTATATTGTTTACAAAACTTGTTTACACAAACCAACAATAAAAAAAAATGTTTATTACTATTGTTCTATAATATTATACAGTGGACTCTCGGTTTTCGTTGAAAATTCTTTCCAGAATGCTGTTTGAGTGCTGTTACTGATCGAATTTGTTCCCATAAGGACAAATGTAAATTAGATTAGTCATTTCAGACCCCCAAAAATACACTTACAAAAGCACTTACGAAAATACACTTACATAATTGTTCGAGTTTGGAGGTGAACAAAAACCGAGGGTCCACTGTATATACGTACACACAAATGTACAGTCACTGGACACTTTCCTAGAACTGCTGCAACTTGTGGAATTCTTTGAAACATGGGTATATGCACTCTGTAGTTTTACACTCCTCACACATAAAACGAGTGTCTCTGCATTTTTGTGGGCGTTTTGTGGTATGTGCACAGACAAAACACCTCTTCTGAGCACTTTTCTTGAAAGTAGTAGCCGGCAGTTGTATGGGGAAGTGATCACCAGGCCTCAGACGAGAGGGCATGTGTTGATAATTTTGTGGGCGCTGGTCTATTGCAGGTGTTGTTCCTTGGTACTACTTGAATATTATTTGTCTGACGACTGAGAAACAAAATTCACCATGTTTGGGTTTGTTGTTGGTCTTCAACTTGTACATATAAGCATTCAGCATGGAAATGTCAAGAAGACGGAAAAAGAGTTTTATGTATCACTTATAACTCTTGCGAACACAATCAGTAAACCCAATCTGCATATCACATTTGTCCACTAAGTGCATATTGAGGTTGTAGTCCATCACAGCTGCAGGTTTGTCTTGCCACCGAAATGCCATGATGTCATTGGCAGCAAACACCTGCACAT
>WNWK01022546.1:0-5000 GCA_009830355.1 Cherax destructor
TACAGACGAAGGCAAAGAGTCCAGAGCTGCTGAGAGGGAAAATAAATCTGAAATACGAAGGGAGGCACTGGTCAATGAAATTGCAAATATCGAACTTAAGCTGAAGGAATCTTACAGGAGACAAGAATCACAGGAAGAACTAAAAGCCATAAAGAAAATTGAAAAAAATACTTCGCTTATGCCAAATCTAAGGGAAAAACAACATCAGTATTGGGCCTCTGCTTAGGCGGGGATGGGTAATACACAAATGGCAGCCAAGAAATGAGTGAGATATTAAAGTCCCAATACGACTCAGTGTTGAGCGAGCCGTTGCCCAGACTAAGGGTCATCTCAAAAATCTAGGATATTATCCTAACTCCACAAGACTTTGAAAAGGCAATAAATGACATGCCCATGCACTCTGTCCCAGGGCCAGAATCATGGAACTCCGTGTTCATCGAGAATTGCAAGAAGCCCCTGTCGCGTGTCTTCTATGGAGAGGGAGCATGGACACAGGGGTCATCCCACACACTAAAAACAGCAGACATAGCCCCACTCTACAAAGGTGACAGTAAAGCAATTGCAAAGAACTACAGACCGATAGCACTAACATCCCATATCATAATCATCTTTGAGAGGGTTCTAAGAAGCAAGATCGCCAACCACCTAGATACCCATCAGTTACACAACCCAGGGCAACACGAGTTTAGAGCAGATCGCTCTTGCCTGTCCCACTCTGCACCACTATGACATTGTCCTGGATGCTGTAGAGGATAAACAAAATACAGTTGTAGTATACACAGACTTTGTAAAAGCTTTGACAAACGTGACCATGGTGTAATAGCGCACAAAATGCGTGAATAACAAGAAAAGTTGGTAGATGGATCCATAACTTCCTGACAAATAGAACACAAAGGGTAATAGTAAACAGAGTAAAGTTCCAGGCAGCTGCGGTGAAAAGCTCTGTTCCACAAGGCACATACTCGCTCCCATTCTATTCCTCATCCTCATTTCTGACATAGACAGAGATGTAAGAATAGCTCCGTGTCTTCCTTTGCGGATGACACCCGGATTCCATGGTAGTGACCTCCATCGAAGACACTGCAAGACTCAAGCGGACATCAACCAAATCTTCAAATGGGCCACTCAAAACAATATGAAGTTCGACGAGGAGAAATTTCAACTACTCAGATATGGAAAACTTGAAGAAATTAAAAATGTATCAGGGTATACGACAAATTCTAACCATACAATAGAGCGAGAAAGTAATGTGAAGGACCTGGGAGTGATAATGTCAGAGGATCTCGCCTTCAAAGAACACAACAATGTATCTACAGCATCTGTTATGAAAATGATAGTATGGATAATGAGAACCTTCAAAACTAGGGACGCCAAGCCCATGATGATTCTCTTCAAATCACTTGTTCTCTCTAGGCTGGAATACTGCTGTACACTAACGGCCCCCCTTCAAGGCTGGCGACATTGCTGACCTGGAGAGTGTACAAAGAACTTTCACGGCACACATAAGTACGAAAAGGCACCTAAATTACTGAGAACGGTTGAAGGTCCTTGATCTGTATTCCCTGGAACGCAGGCGAAAGAGATACTTGATAATATACACTTGGAAGGTCCTGGAGGGATTCGTACCAAACCTGCACACGAAAATCACTCCCTATGAAAGCAAAAGACTCGGCAGGAGATACAACATTTTCCCAATGAAAATCATGGGCACCACGAGTACATTGAGAGACAACACAATAAGTATCCGGGGCCCAAAACTGTTCAACTGCCTCCCAGCATACATAAGGGGGATTACCAATAGACCCCTGGCTGTCTTCAAGAAGGCACTGGACAGGCACCTGACCAACCGGGCTGTTGTTCGTACGTCAGTTTGCGTGCGGCCAGCAATAACAACCTGGTTGATGAGACCCTGATCCACCATGAAGCCTGGTCTCAGACAGAGCCGCGGGGGCGTTGACCCCCGAAACCCTCTCCAGGTAAACTCCAGGTATCTTATTTACATACTGTCGATATACGCTGCCATTATATTACTCTATTGGTTATCAGACACAAAACTGCTTGTTCTGCTGTCATTGACGTTACCAGCAATTACTGTAATTCTACTAAACATCAAGAAAACTTCTAATGCACATAGAATAATATAAGCAAGAGCCCTATACAGTCTCGTTGATACATCATTCATAATCAACCTTACAGTCATCCAGATTTTGCTGCGAATCACTTAAGTCAATGTCTGACCACTTTCAGTCTCCTCGCCTCCAGCTAGTTTCTTCTGTGGTTCTTTCAGTCACTCATATCTGAACTTCAGGAAAACGCTGTGAAAATTCATGGCAGGGTATGTAGCAAGATGCAGTTCGTCTGTGTGAAGCGGCCAGCACTGATGTGCAACAACAACAAAAAAAGTACGACAATGCTCTCAGTGACGTCATTAACAGGAACTTGCTGTGAATTTTCAACTTGATATCGTCTGTAAACGACAACTTCTTATAAACCTTGCACACATACTAACTTTCCCGCCATAAACACGTTAGTCAACGAATTAAACAAGATATTTTCGAACAACTCATGTATCATGCTGAAGGGTTCATTCATACGTACACGTATGCATAGCATAATATAATAATATCTTTATTTACTACAAGTACATGTACAAGGTATACAGTCCTAGCTGACATCAGTGACATACTACTATATAGAAAGCCGCTTGTTATGCAGAGCATTTCTGGCAAATTAGGTAAGTTTTGTCCCAGGATGCGACCCACACCAGTCGACTAACACCCAGGTACCCATTTTACTGATGGGTGAACATAGACAACTGGTGTAAGGAAACACGTTCAATGTTTCCAACCCTTCACCGGGAATCGAACCCGGACACGGACGTGGGCTTATAAAATACGGGGATATTTTTCTCTGATTATTGAGGTAGAGGGGGCTGGGCTTATAGGATACCTTTCTTGGATCAAGGAGGCAGCGGGGGCCAAGCTTATGGGTTACGGGATACCTTTATCGGATCATTAAGTAGAGGATGCTGAGCTTATGGGATACGGGATACATTTCTCAGATCATTGAAGTATGGTGGGCTAGGCTTTTGGGATATGAGGATACCTTTCTCGGATCATTGAGTTACATAATGCTGGGTTTATGGGATACGGGGATACCTTTCTCGAATCATGGAACTACTCCTTAGCAGTATTTCTTAGTAGAGACTGTAATTGAGTCACGGGTATATAAGGTATTAGGCAAAGTGATATAAGATAAACTAATACAACACTTGTTACAGCTTGGTTTCGTTATTTAAATTGGAGCTTCACTGATCAACTTGGAATCTTGTTCACCTGTTCTGAACACTAGAGGACGTATGTGTTAGGGTAAACTTAGGTAAGATTCGTCAGGAAACAGGTTAGGAATTTCCTGACGCGAGTCTTAAGTCATTGATGACCCGCCACAAGAGCTTTTGCTCATCAGACTGATTGAAGGCTTTTACTGGCTTACCCGTCCACCTCCATTAAAAATTAATGTCATAATTACAACCACATTAATTTGTGTTAGGGTTGATGATATAAGTGATACTGTTCGCACAGGGAAAAGTGAATTTACGTTTAGTAGTAAAGAACTGAGTTTATTTTCAATGAAGTGCACATGTCACTCATCATCGATGCCTGAGCACTTACTCTGTTTAACAGAACACAGCGCGACACTTTTCCCAAATTCTAGTTATATTCATTCTGATCTGGCTACACTGCGTGGAAGGGTTAACACCAGCGACAAATATTTCCTTGTTCACAGTAGGAAATATTTGTGGATATACACATAGGCACACTGGCTACGGCGAACGCTGTTTGCAACACCTTCACTATTGACTCACGAAATCGTAATGATACTATTTCAAACAAACCATACCACGGGTGGGGTTCGAACCCGCGGTCAGAGAGTCTCCGCCAGCGGGGAGATTCGTCTGTAAAACTTGCATTTGTGGTCACAGTGGTGCCTATGCTAACCTTCCTATGGTGTAGAAATATACCTTTTACCTTCACTATTTTAAGGATATAATTCTTCGTTAAGACTCATTTTCTTAGTAGAATATTTTAATAGTCAAATTTTGGGGGGCGTTATGATAGATACGATTATAGCTATCCTTAATTACATTTAAGTTGCATGGCAACTGACAGGCTGTTCTTTGTAATTAGTTATCCCCAAAGGAATACCTTTGAGTGGTTGCCTGATTTCTGCGTCCAAGATTTTTATTTATAACTTGAGAATGACTCATCCGATCGACTTCAAATTTTCATCGCTGGTGTACTGTTACCAGGGTATTGTACATACAACTGTTGGCATGTGCAGGTGCCTTCCGACTTCTCAAGAAAGTACAAGGCCGTATTTTATTATTTTCGTCAGTCTTGACATTTACAGGATGACATGAAAATAAAAACTGAAATCCACTATTGAGCAAAACAGAGAAGAAGAATCATTAGGTCGTGTCACATGTTCTCTTTAGCTGAACTAAACTGTGAATTTGCTTTTATCGCGTTCAGAGCACTAAACCCATACATCACGTGGGGCTTGAGAAATGGGAGGCATCCTGGATCTATCCAAGGAAAGGATAAGTCTAGTTCTTTGGATGAGGGTCCAGCTGAAATTGCCATGTGACGTCTTAAGAGAGTTGCTGGGAGTCTAAGCCCCCGCGGCCAGGTCCCAGACCAGGCTTTCTGACGGATCAGGGCCTGGTCAACTAGACTGTTACTACTGGCCATACACAGTCCAACACACGAATCACAACCCGGCTGATCAGGTATTGCCTTGAGAAACTCATCAAGTTCCCTCATGCATACAGCCAGGTAACCCCACTTGTGTATGAAGAGAGGGTATTGAAAGTCTTGGTCCGCATCCACATCGTACTCACCGCACTCATGCTTTCCATTGGGGAGTTATATTGCATAGTAATATGAAACTTTCTTTAAGATAACCATTTTATGTTAGGAAACACTATTATGAACCGATAC
>WNWK01022546.1:7500-32372 GCA_009830355.1 Cherax destructor
GTTGGGTAGACCCAGCAGTGACGGTGGGACACCCTCACTGTTGGGTAGACCCAGCAGTGACGGTGGGACACCCTCACTGTTGGGTAAACCCAGCAGTGACGGTGGGACACCCTCACTGCTGGGTTTACCCAACAGTTTTTTTTTGTATCTGCTGCTGCTCTGTAACACGTGACGTCACTGCACAGCTACCCATCCTTCCAGGGCATTTATATATCATATGTTTATTTCCTACATATTCTGTGTCCCCCATGAGTCACCAGTACTTGCGCAGAGCAAGTGGCTGATACGCAGACATACAGTGCACCACCTTCGTGTGTTGCACTCACTCTGTGGTGTGTCTCAAAGTCGTTCCTAAGCAAAATCTCTTCGACTTGAGAGGAGAGATATCTAACTGATGCCAGGTTATTTCTTGGATGCGTCCACAAGTCTAACTGTTACCTGATTATTGACGCGTAGCACCTGATCTTGAAATTGGTCTATCAGTTCTCTACATACCACCGTAGAGTTAAGGTTAAAAAATATATTGTTTCCCCCCATTTATGGAGTCCTCTGGTTTCACATTGGTATGCACACGCCATGCCGATAACATGTAGGGTACCCTCTGTGGGCTGCTAGATCCCTTGCAGTGCTCCTCTTTCTTAGTATATGACTGACTCCACTACTACTACTACTACTACCACTATTACTCCACCATTTCCTCTCTTGTTCCCGTCCCTGTCTGCTGGCCTCTATATATACTCCCTCCTCATATTGAAGCATGACTCCCTCTCCACCCCGCCTCCCGCCGAGCTCCAGCAACCATTCACCGACCAGATCTACACATTCACCACAGCTTGCCCACATCGTCCACATCGCCAGCCAAGTCCTGATCTCTCCAGCTCTATCCCACGATCGCCTCAGCTGTTGGGTTAAGCCCTGGCTCTATCTCTACGACTAAGAATACTCCTCTCCTGTACTACTCTTCGTCTGTCCCGTCTTCCCCGCTCATCCCATTGGGATTTTACCTGAACTCGTTCGTTCTTTTTGTTAGTGTGACTTTGTAAATGGTCCAAGTCGGTCCGAAATGTCGTCGTAAGCTCCTCTCTTCTATGTGCGGGTCATTTGTGTACTATTACTGTATGCAGATAGTGTTCTGTCAGTATCAGGTAAAGATACACAAGACATTGCTAGGGTACTATCACTAGAACTAGAGTCCTGTAGCAAATGGTTGGAAGGCAACAAATTATCACTACATCTCGGGAAAACGGAAGCCATACTTATTGGTAAGAAATATAATTGAAAAAGGTAAATAATTTTAATGTTCAGGTAATGAAGAACTTATTATTACAGTAAATTCAGCGAAATATCTGAGGAGCTAATAGGGAACAGTGTAGTAAAGAAAGCGACTGCCAGACTAAAGTTCCTCTACAGATAGGCACAGTGTCTACCTACTGAGGCTCGCAGAACACTATGTCTAGCTCTCATACAATGTAATATAGACTACTCTTGCTCTTCATGGTACTCTGCCTTAGCAAAAAAAAAAAAAAAATGAAAGATAAGATACAAATCACCCAGCACAAAATGGGATTCAATTTGGACCTGGGTCCAAGAGAGCATGTAGGCCAGACTGAATTACAACAAGTGGAAATGCTGAATGTTGAAGACACTCCGGCTGGGTTATAAGTATCTTTAGCAGGTTAAATCACCACCACCAGATGTCGACCAAACAAAATGTAAACTTTGCCAGATGGACTATTGTCACACCCTGCGTCATTATGTACTGGAGTGCGATAAAATTAATGAATTTAGGGACAACTCACTCAGAAATGTTCAAGATATGTCAAAGTATTTTATCGACAGTGATATATTACAGACCATTCTGGAGAAATACCCTGACTTTGCTCACTGTAAATAAAGCATTACCACGTGTGTGTGTGCTTGTGTGTGTGTGTGTGTGCTTGTGTGTGTGTGTGTGTGTGTGTGTGTGTGTGTGTGTGTGTGTCTGTGTGTGTGTGTCTGTGCATGCGCCCTCATGTGTATGTGTGCGCGCGCGCTCGTGTGTGTGCGCGCTCGTGTGGGTGTATGACCCACTTAATATTACATAAGAACATAAGAAGGAACACTGCAGCAGGCCTACTGGCCCATGCGAGGCAGGTCCAATTCTCCCACCGGCTTAAGCCAATGCCCCGACTGTGCTTATAACTCATTACAATTGTGACCGGGTGTGGACGTGTCAGTGGCTCATTACTTTGTAATTTATTCATGACTGTAACCATGTATAGGAGTGTACATGGTTCATTACCTTTGTAACTTGCCATGATTGTGACCAGATCTACCTGGAGTTCATTACCTTTGTAACTAGTTCTGCTATCATAACTTTGGGTCCCAGTCCCTGGACCCATTATGTACCTCTGTAATCTTTTGACTACCACCCACACCGTGGGTATGGGCTGCATAATAAAGATGTTAAACTAACTAGAGTAAAACACCTAAAGTTAAATTACGTTTATAAAATTGCTCAACCAGTGTCCCCAATATCTTATTGCCAATTTTGTTAAGGCCGGAAACCAAAGCAATTATATAACTAGGAGAAGGGAGAACAACTTTGCAGTACCTAGAGTCAGTGGTCAGGCTTCAAAAACATTTTTCTGTACAGCAATAAAAGAGTGGAACAGACTGCCTGCACATGTCAAAGATTGTCATAACAATGGAAATAAGTCACTCTGACTTTTTTGGGTTATCCTGGGTTCTCTACACATATGCTGCTATGTATGATAATCTATGTAACTGTATTTGTGTATACCTGAATAAACTAACTTACTTACTAGCCAGTTTAAAAAGAGAACCAAAATGTACCTCATGAATAATGCTACAGGAATGGAGGAGAGTGATTTCTTGTATATCTAACATATATACTATAATCTGATCCTATCTTTAATGTCAATGATAATAACTAATTTTACCTCTCCCTAACTTCCCACGACCAAGGATCCTGAGTGACCTCCCCGATGAATTAGAAGAATGGACACCACCTGAACCATTCTACGTCCAACAACAAGGATAAATGCTCCCCAATTTTGGGTGACCTACCTTTACCAACTAACCTTGTAACATTTGCAAACATCCTACGAAAGGACACCACCTCAGAAACTTCTTAGCCAACTCCGGGCTGGCCACCAGACACCATCGAATGCCCTGCAACTACCATCTACTGCAGCAGCCTTACATCCGACCTCTTGCGCAAAAAAAAGCTAATTGCTAACAGTATGTATCCTTCCATATCAGTGGCATGCTGGTATACAGTTGTATAACTGTGTGCAACTGATGGGCAGGAGGTATACCCATTTCATAAAATTAACGAACTCACGAATAATACTACATACACACACACTTATTAAATTGCGCCAAAGTGGTTAGGCCATTTACCTTTATAACCCCACCTTCCCCTCCTCTCCCCCAACCCTTTACCATGTTTCCATCCTTACCCATCCTTCTTCCCTATCCATCTTACCAAAGCTCTGGTCAGAACCTCGTACCTCTCCCCTACTATATCTTCTTTTATTGTAACTGCTTTTACGTAGTTAAGATACTTACTTGTTTTTAACTTTTAAATATAAATAATACTTATCACAAGGACCTTAATGGAAATAAGTCATTTTGTCTGACTCTTCTTTTGGGGTTATCCTGGATTCTCTACACATATGCTGCTATGTATGATAATCTATGTAACTGTATTTGTGTATACCTGAATAAACTTACGCCATCTATGATCTCCGGCTGTTACAACTTACTACTACGTAACCGCAACTATGACCAGAGTCGTAGTAGGAAGGGGAAGGAAGAAGGATAGGGATGGATGAAAATGGGTGAAGGAGTAGGAAAGAGGGGGAGGGGTGCGCAAATGTCTTAAGTGGTCCGTTAGTACACATCAATGTTCCAGGCTAGAGCGAACGAGTGACCTGAAAAGTATCGTATCATTAGCTTGGCATCTTTTGAGGGTTCTAGTTATTCAAACTATCATTTTTCTTGCAGTTGCGCTAATAACGTTGTTGTACATCTTGAACGTGAGCTCATCTGATATTATAACTCCCAGGACTCTCACATTTGACTTACATTCTATCGAGTAGTTTGAGTTTGTTTTGTACTCGGATCTTGTTTTTATTTCCTCCATTCTTCATGAAGTAGAAACTGAAATTTGTCCCCACTGAACATCACATTGCTGTCATCACACGCTCTGCCTCATCACCCTCCATAAATTCCAATCCAACGATGTTTATTAACTTCAGCAGTGGAGCGGGGCATGTTATTTTTTTTTATATACCTTGTAGCTCAGTGGCAGTGCCTTCGGCTCACGACGGAGAGACACGGGTTTAATTATGGGACTGTTGGAGAAGTTGGGCATATTTCCTTACACTCGTTGTCCTTGCTCCTCTCGGAGGGAGATGGGAGGGGGAGAGGGGAGGGGAGAGGGGAAGGGGAGAGGGGAGGGGGAGAGGGGAGGGGTGAATGCTTTAGGCTTTGAAATGACGAGAGGTGTAAAAATAGTTGTTAATGAAGTTATTCACTTGGGATTTTATTATGTTGTGCTGGTTTAATCGTCAGGGAAAAACTCACTTGTGTTTACCTGGAGTTTACCTAGAGAGGGTTTCGAGGGTCAACGCCCCTGCGGCCAGGTCTGAGACCAGGCCTCATGGTGCATCAGGGTCTGATCAACCAGGCTGTTACTGCCGGCTGCACGCAAACTGGCGTACGAACCACAGCCGGTTGGTCAGGTACTGACTTTAGGTGCCTGTCCAGTGCCTTCTTGAAGACAGCCAGGGGTCTATTAGTAATTCCCCTAATGTATGCTGGGAGGCAGTTGAACAGTCTTGGGCCCTGGACACTTATGATGTTGTCTCTCAGTGTACTCGTGGCGCCCCTGCTTTTCATCGGGGGAATGTTGGATCTCCTGCCGAGTCTTTTGCTTGCATAGGGAATGATGTTCGTGTGCAAGTTTGGTACCACTCCCTCCAGGACCTTCCAAGTGTATATTATCATGTATCTCTCTCGCCTGCGTTCCAGGGAATACAGATCAAGGACCTTCAACCGTTCCCAGTAATTTAGGTGCTTTATCGTACTTATGTGTGCTGTGAAAGTTCTTTGTACACTCTCCAGGTCAGCAATATCGCCAGCCTTGAAGGAGGCTGTTAGTGTACAACAATATTCCAGCCTAGAGAGAACAAGTGATTTGAAGAGTGTCATCATGGGCTTGGCGTCCCTAGTTTTGAAGGTTCTCATTATCCATCCTATCATTTTAATAGCCGATGAGGTAGATACATTGTTGTGGTCTTTAAAGGCGAGATCCTCTGACATTACCACTCCCAAGTCCTTCACATTTCTTTTTCGCTCTATTGTATGGTTAGAATTTGTCGTATACCTTGATACATTTTTTATTTCCTCAAGTTTTCCATATCTGAGTAGTTGAAATTTCTCCTCGTTGAACTTCATATTGTTTTGAGTGGCCCATTTGAAGATTTGGTTGATGTCCGCTAGGAGTCTTGCAGTGTCTTCAATGGAGGTCACTGCCATGGCAATCCGAGTGTCATCCGCAAAGGAAGACACGGAGCTATGGCTTACATCTCTGTCTATGTCAGAAATGAGGATGAGGAATAGAATGGGAGTGAGTACTGTGCCTTGTGGAACAGAGCTTTTCACCGTGGCTGCATGGGACTTTACTCTGTTTACTATTACTCTTTGTGTTCTATTTCTCAGGAAGTTATAGATCCATCTACCAACTATTCCTGTTATTCCTTTATCACGCATTTTGTGCACTATTACGCCATGGTCACACTTGTCGAAAGCTTTTGCAAAGTCTGTGTATACTACATCTGTATTTTGTTTATCCTCAACAGCATCCAGGACCCTGTCATAGTGGTCCAGGAGCTGGGACAGGCAGGAGCGACCTGCTCTAAACCCGTGTTGCCCTGGGTTGTGTAACTGATGGGTATTTAGGTGGTTGGCGATCTTGCTTCTTAGAACCCTCTCAAAGTAGTTATTTGCAATTGCTTTACTGCCACCCTTGTTGAGTGGGGCTATGTCTGTTGTTTTTAGTGTATGTGGGATGACCCCTGTGTCCATGCTCCCTCTCCATAGAATGCTGAAGGCACGCGATAGGAGCTTCTTGCACTTCTTGATGAACACGGAGTTCCATGAGTCTGGGCCTGGGGCAGAGTGCATATGCATGTCATTTATTGCCTTTTCAAAGTCTTGTGGAGTTAGAAAAATATCCGAGATTTTTTAGATGACCAAATTTTACGTTTCGTTCATAAGGAATTCATTTGGATTGTCGACCCTTAGTCTGGGCAGCGGCTCGCTGAACACTGAGTCGTATTGAAACTTTAATATCTCACTCATTTCTTGGCTGTCATCTGTGTATGTCCCATCTCGCCTAAGAAGGGGCCCAATACTGGATGTTGTTTTTCCCTTAGATTTGGCATAAGATAAGAAGTATTTTGGATTTTTTTCAATTTCCTTTATGACTTTTAGTTCTTCCTGAGATTCTTGTCTCCTGTAAGATTCCTTCAGTTTAAGTTCGATATTTGCAATTTTCTTTGACCAGTGCCTCTCTACGTATTTCAGATATATTGGCCCCTCTCAGCAGCTCTGTGACTCTTCGCCTTCGTCTGTATAGGGAGCGTCTCTCTTTCTTTCTAGTTTACATCTCTCTCTTTTTCTTAATGGAATGTGTCTTGAGCAGATCTCAAGAACCAGAGAGTTCACTTCTTCTAGGCAACTGTTCGGATATGTGTTGTTTAGGATATATTACCAGCATGTTTCATTTAGGACATGGTTGACTTGATGCCATTGTATGTTTTTGTTATTAAAATTGAATTTTGTGAAGAGACCTTCATGACTGATCACATTTTGCTGGTCAGGAGCCCTGTGCATACATGTCTGTACCTCTATTATTTTGTGATCTGAATGTATTGTCTTTGATACGGTTATATTCCGTATCAGATAGTCGTTGTTAGTGAAGATGAGGTCCAGCATATTTTCTAGTCTTGTAGGTTCTAATATTTGCTGGTTTAAGGTGAATTTGGCGCAGAGATTTAATAGTTCGTGTGTGTGTGAATTTTCATCTGCGTTACCTTCTGGGGTGATCTTTTTCCTTGAGTGAGGTTTCTAGTCTTTGGCCCCCCTAGACTGTACTATGTCTGCGGTCTTCTTTGCCCTTCCCCGATCTTCATGACTTTTCACTTGGTGGGGTTAAACTCTAGAAGCCAGTTGGTGGACCAGGCCTGCAGCCTGTACAGATCCCTTTGTAGTCCTGCCTGATCCTCTTTCGATTGAATTCTCATTAGTTTTACATCGTCTACAAATAGAGACACTTCTGAGTCTATCCCTTCCGTCATGTCAGTCACATATACCAAAAAGAACACTGGTCCTAGGACTGACCCCTCTGGAACCCCGCTCGTCACAGGCGCCCACTCTGACACCTCGTCACGTACCATGACTCGTTGTTGCCTCCCTGTCAGGTATTCTCTAATCCATTGCACTGCCCTTCCTGTTATGCGTGCCTAATCCTCTAGCTTTTGCACTAATCTCTTGTGAGGAACAGAATCGAAGGCCTTCTTACAGTCCAAGAAAATGTGATGTGTGTGTGTGTGTGCTCGTCACGGGTGTGTAAGTCTGGTTTTATTCACGCTGACTACAAAAATTTAAGTTTTTACAAGTTGTTTGAGTAACCTGTGTGTACATTAATCTAGGATAACTATTTTCAAAGCAGGAGACAGGTCCTTAGCTTCGAACTATAGACCAATAAGCCTAACCTCCATAGTGGGAAAATTTATGGAATCAATAATTGCCGAGGCAATTCGCAGCCATCTTGAAAAGCATAAATTAATCAACGAATCTCAGCACGGTTTTACAAAAGGGCGTTCCTGCCTTACAAATTTAATAACTTTTTTCACTAAGGTATTTGAGGAGGTAGATCATGGTAATGAATATGATATTGTGTATATGGACTTCAGTAAGGCTTTTGATAGAGTCCCACATCAGAGACTATTGAGGAAAATTAAGGCACACGGAATAGGAGAAATTTTTTCCTGGATAGAGGCATGGTTGACAAATAGGCAGCAGAGAGTTTGCATAAATGGGGAGAAATCAGAGTGGGGAAGCGTCACAAGTGGTGTTCCACAGGGGTCAGTATTGGGCCCCTTGTTGTTCACAATCTACATAAACGACATAGATGAGGGAATAAATAGCGACATAAGCAAGTTTGCTGATGACACCAAAATAGGCCGTCCAATTCATTCAAATGAGGACATTAGAGCACTCCAGGAAGATTTGAATAGACTGATGCAGTGGTCGGAGAAGTGGCAGATGCAGTTTAATATAGATAAATGCAAAGTTCTAAATATTGGACAGGACAATAACCATGCCACATATAAACTAAATAATGTAGATCTTAATACTACTGATTGCGAAAAGGATTTAGGAGTTCTGGTTAGCAGTAATCTAAAACCAAGACAGCAGTGCATAAGTGTTCGCAATAAAGCAAACAGAATCCTTGGCTTCATATCAAGAAGCATAAATAATAGGAGTCCTCAGGTTGTTCTTCAACTCTATATATCCTTGGTTAGGCCTCATCTAGATTATGCTGCACAGTTTTGGTCACCGTATTACAGAATGGATATAAATGCTCTGGAAAACGTACAAAGGAGGATGACTAAGTTGATTCCATGTATCAGAAATCTTCCCTATGAGGATAGACTGAGGGCCCTGAATTTGCACTCTCTAGAAAGGCGTAGAATTAGGGGGGATATGATTGAGGTATATAAATGGAAAACAGGAATAAATAAAGGGGATGTAAATAGCGTGCTAAAAATATCTTGTATTGACAGGACTCGAAGCAATGGCTTTAAGTTGGATAAATTCAGATTCAGAAGGGATATAGGAAAGCATTGGTTTGGTAATAGAGTTGTCGATGAGTGGAACAAACTCCCGAGTACAGTTATAGAGGCTAAAACGTTGTGTAGTTTTAAAAATAGGCTAGATAAATATATGAGTGGGTGCGGGTGGGTGTGAGTTGTACCTGCCTAGTTTGTGCTACTAGGTCAGATGCCGTGCTCCTTCCTTAAGTGAATGTAACCTGACCTGGCTGGGTCGGGGCATTGGCTTAAGCCGGTGGGAGACTTGGACCTACCTCGCATGGGCCAGTAGGCCTGCTGCAGTGTTCCTTCTTTCTTATGTTCTTATGTTTCTTATAACCCAAGAAAATCAAACACTGACTTATTTCCATTGCAGTCCTTGTGTTACATGACTATCAGTTACATGACTATCAATTACTGGACTATCAGTTACATGACTATCAGTTACATGACTATTACCTGGAGAGAGTTCCGGGGGTCTACGCCCCCGCGGCCCGGTCTGTGACCAGGCCTCATGGTGGATCAGGGCCTGATCAACCAGGCTGTTACTGCTGGCCGCACGCAGTCCAACGTACAAACCACAGCCTGGCTGGTCAGGTACCTACTTTAGGTGCCTGTCCCATGCCTGCTTGAAGACAGCCAGGGATCTATTGGTAATCCCCCTTATGTATGCTGGGAGGCAGTTGAACAGTCTTGGTCCTCTGACACTTATTTTGTTGTCTCTGAACGTGCTAGTGGCACCCCTGCTTTTCATTGGGGGGATGTTGCATCATCTGCCGAGTCTTTTACTTTCGTAGGGAGTGATTTTCGTGTGCAAGTTTGGTACTAATCCCTCTAGGATTTTCCAAGTGAATATAATAATGTATCTCTCCCGCCTGCGTTCTAGGGAGTACAGGTTTAGGAACGTCAAGCGTTCCCAGTAATTGAGGTGGTTTATCGCAGTTAAGTGTGCCGTGAAGGTTCTCTGCACATTTTCTAGGTAAGCAATTTCACCTGCCTTGAAAGGTGCAGTTAGTGCACAGCAATATTCCAGCCTAGATAGAACAAGCGACCTGAAGAGTGTCATCATGGGCTTGGCATCCCTGGTTTTGAAGGTTCTCATTAGCCATCCTGGCATTTTTCTAGCAGATGCGATTGCTACAGTGTTATGGTCCTTGAAGGTGAGATCCTCTGACATGATCACTCCCAGGTCTTTGACATTAGTTTTTCGCTCTAAAAAAAAATACCACTCTATTGTGTGGTTGGAATTTGGTTTATACTGGACTATCAATTTCGTGACTATCAGTTACATGACTATCAGTTACATGACTATCAATTACATGACTATCAATTACATGACTTATCAGTTACTGGACTGTCAGTTACATGACTATCAGTTACATGACTGGACTATCAGTTACATGACTGGACTATCAGTTACATGACTGGACTATCAGTTACATGACTGAACTATCAGTTACATGACTGGACTATCAGTTACATGACTAGACTATCAGTTACATGACTGGACTATCAGTTACATGACTGAACTATCAGTTACATGACTGGACTATCAGTTACATGACTGAACTATCAGTTTTATGACTGGACTATCAGTTACATGACTGGACTATCAGTTACATGACTGGACTATCAGTTACATGACTGGACTATCAGTTACATGACTAGACTATCAGTTACATGACTGGACTATCAGTTACATGACTGGACTCTCAGTTACATGACTGGACTATCAGTTACATGACTGGACTATCAGTTACATGACTGGACTATCGGTTACATCACTGGACTATCAGTTACATGACTATCAATTACATGACTATCAGTTACTGGACTATCAGTTACATGACTATCAGTTACATGACTGGACTATCAATTACATGACTATCAGTTACTGGACTATCAATTTCATGACTATCAGTTACATGAATAAGTAAGCTCCACAACTGTTATCACTATCAATTCTTTCAAGAGACTCCTTGTCTTCGGTAAAGGGCTCTCGATCCAAGGTACCTGATCACCCCAATTCCTCACAGGCGCTGTATGACCTCCTAGGGGTTTAGCTCTCTCCATTGAGTGCAATATCATTATTAATCAGACAAAAAATAATTGCATTATGCACTCTACATGAATATCAGTTACATGTAACAGTTACATAATTACATAAATAACTGTGTATATATATATTGAAGTTTTAGCATCTATGTAACGTAATTATTACGTTACGTAAAAATATCAAGAAATGGTTATAACTGACCATAATTTTTAAAGAGGTGGACCGGTAAGCCAGCGGAAGGCCTCGGTCAGATGACCAAAAGCTCCAACGGCGGGTCATCATCTGACTAAGAGCCGCGTCAGGAAACACTTGTCCTGTTTCCTGACGAACCTTACCTAACCTAACGTAAAAATATGTACTGGCGCCTAGGGGTAACAGCCTGTCTAGGGACATTTAAAATAATTAAACTATATATACCAACCTAGGGCCAAGCTTGCTTCTTCACAAAAAGCTTAAAGTAAATGGTCAATGCTTATATTAATTATCAGGAAGAGCACAAAAACTAACATACACAAAAATATATTAATAGTAAGTAACCTTAATTATACAACAGACAACCTACCCTCTACAATTTGACAGTGTGGCTCATTGACACCCCTTCCCCTTCTGCCAGCAAAACATTATCTGTACTCTCTAGTACACAGGCCCCTGCACACCAGGGCCTTATAGGAAAAATCGTGAGAGCACGAAAACAATAAAATAATCTATTTCCTAAACTTACCCAAAATACCCAGTACTCATAGAAACACCAAACCATGACATCTTGCTGCTATCACAGCTCTTCCCGTACTGACACACCTCTTCCCGTACTGACACACCTCTTCCCGTACTGACACACCTCTTCCCGTACTGACACAGCTCTTCCCGTACTGACACACCTCTCCTGTCCTGGCTACTCTTCACCAGTAATACGCTTCCGTTTTCAGAACAAATCCCGTCACCGACATTATTAGTGGAACGGTTTTTATCGACATATTTTCTACAATGCCCTGCGTAATAATCTAACATCACAATAAAAAGCGATACAAGGTTATATATTTTAAATAATACAATAAATCACTCTCCAGCCTCTCTGAAGCTCCATTCATTTGGTTTTCCTTATTATAAATAAATTAAAGAACATAGCTAAGAGTGGCCTCGAGAGTATTGTAAAAAAATTATATAGAGGTACCAGGAGCATGACGAGACGAAGGTACCAGGAGCATGACGGGACGCAGGTACCAGGAGCATGACGGGACGCAGGTACCAGGAGCATGACGGGACGCAGGTGCCAGGAGCATGACGGGACGCAGGTACCAGGAGCATGACGGGACGCATGGTAGCCACATAGCCTGGTATAACTAATGATAAAGAAAAGCAGAATTTTTAGCCGAGTTTGGCAGTTGTCAGACTAATATATTTTTTGCTACATATCGAAGGATTACTTACGTATGACCTCAAAGTTTACTCATTGTTCATAAATCAGTTTTATCTCTATTTACGGTGCAGCACTAAGTGACCACGTGGGTTTAGTGCTTTCTGTGAATATGATAACATTATTTTAGTACAAGATGTAGCTTTGTTTTGCTTGTCTGGTGAACCAACTCAGGTTTGAGTAGTTTTCAACACCAAGAATCAATACAGATTTCCTATAGGTTCTTTTTCTATGATATTCATAGAAAAGAATAATAACACTGGTCTGCATGATTTTTTTATTGACTCTATGGTATCTTTTTCGGTATATATATGGAAAATAGTGATTCATTGTGATTTTTATTCATCTCTATTACATCAGGTTGTAATAAGTTATACAGAAACGTTACTTTTCTCTTTTCGTATAACATAAGTAAATGAGAAAGTTGTATATTAGCAATTAAAATGCTTACCTTATATTGAATTAAATGTTAAATCTAATATATTTCTCTTTATTTTCAGATTATTAATATGTCAAGAGGCTGCATATATTCACCAGACATATTTTGCTATGTCTTCCGGAGCAACATTAGTCCTTTATTGAAGCTCTGCAACTTTGCTTATTTTGGCTGCAAACTTGGAGACCAGGACAAACCATTTGCACAACACAAAGCTTGCAAGAGTTGCATCCGTAAGTTCCAAATGTGGTCAGTTGGAAAACTTAAATGTATGCCCTTTGGAGTACCAATGGTATGGCGGGAGCAGATGAACCACCATGATGACTGCTACTTTTGTATGACTAAAGTAGCTGGATTTAACAAGAAGACTAAAGATCACATAATATACCCAAATATTCCTTCAGCAATAAGGCTGTTCCACACTGAAGATACTATTCCTGTACCTGTGCCACCTGAGACATGGCAAATTTCATCAGTCTGATACCAGTGATTCTAAGGAGATGGAAGTAGACTATGAACCACCAACAAATGACGATCCCAAACCCTTCAACCAAGTTGAGCTCAATGACTTGGTGAGAGATCTTAACCTTCCAAAAGAAAGTGCACAGTTACTTGGCTCTAGACTGAAGGAACACAGGCTTCTAGCTCCTGGAACAACATTTGCTTGGTACCGTCACCGTGAAGCGGAATTCACTAAGTTCTTTGACAACGATGAATTTTTAGTTTTCTGTTCAAATATTTCTGGCCTTATTGAACACATGGGGATGTCATACAAAACAGATGAATGGAGACTCTTCATTGATTCTTCTAAAAGAAGTTTAAAGGCTGTAATTCTCTACAATGGCAACACAGCTGCATCTGTGTCAATTGGCCATAGTGTCCAAATGTTAGAAACTTACGCAAATATGAAGACACTGATATCTTCAATCAAGTACCAGAATCACAATTTTCTCATTTGTGGTGATTTAAAAGTTATTGCTCTCCTACTAGGTCTTCAAGGCAGATACACCAAGTATCCTTGTTTTCTGTGTCTTTGGGATAGTAGGGCAGACAGCCAGCACTATGAACAAAAAGACTGGCCACCAAGAACCAGCTTCCTACCCGGAAATCACAACTTGAAAACTGTGCCACTAGTTGACCCCAAGAAAATTCTGCTGCCACCACTCCATATCAAATTAGGGCTTATGAAAAATTTTGTGAAGGCCTTGAACATGAATAGAACTGCTTTCAAGTACCTGGAGTCAAAGTTTCCTCGTATAAGTGAAGGCAAGCTAAAGGCAGGAATGTTTGTTGGCCCTCAGATTCGGGAATTGATGAAAGACAAGCATTTTGATGAAGCATTAGCAGGTGTCGAGGTGAATGCCTGGTTTTCATTCTGGCAGATTGTCCACAACTTCCTGGGAAACAGGCGCTCCCCCGAATATGAAAAAAAATATCCAAGACCTGATTTCAAGTTTCCAACAACTTGGAACTAGAATGAGTGTGAAGATGCACTTTTTGCACTCACATCTTGACTATTTTCCCAACAATTGTGTGGACTACAGTGAGGAACAAGGAGAGCGGTTCCATCAGGATATTTGCACCATGGAAACTCGATACCAGGGCAAATGGAATGTCAGCATGATGGCGGATTACTGGTGGTCATTGAAACGTAATGGTCTCGATGCACAGCACAAGCGAAAGTCAAAGTGGTCCTCCTTCCTTTGATTCAATATATAGGCTAACCATTAGGAGCATATTTTTTTAATGAAATCATTTGATTTGATTCATGTTGATTTGGAATTCATATGTTCTTAAAACTAACAGAATGTGCTTTTCCAAAATTACTTGCCTAATTTTAATAAAGTAACAATTTATTAAAAATTCACATTTTTTATTATCATTAATTTGTATTTTATTCAAAATCCTTATGTGATAGAGCAAAATGGTTTAGATATTTACAATCAGCAACCCAAGAATATGTAAAATCGCACTCACGAATAAAAATAAAAATTAAAAACATTCCGAATGCAGACTAGTGTACTACAAAAAGTAGTGAAGGAAAAAACACAGTTGCGTCTCATGATGTAATCGAGGTGACTAGAGTGTTGCCATCCACATGGGATATGTTGTTATTTGTCTGGCATGTGTCAATGGTAAATAAATTTCACATTGTGAAGGAATACTATTCTGCAAATGCAGTGGCGAGGTAGTATTGATTCAAGGTACCTGAGTGCAATACATTCTTCAAACAAAACTTGTAGCTAAGAAACAAGTTTCCGAGAACTCGCACTGCCAAAGGTATTTACAGATTACAGAGGTACATAATGGGTCTAGGGACTACCTGGAGGGCATTCCGGGGATCGACTTCCCTTCCCTAAAGGACCCCAATGGAAATAAATCACTCTGTCTGACTTTTTTGGGTTATCCTAGGTTCTCTACACATATGCTGCTATGTATGATAATGTATGTAAATGTATTTGTGTATACCTGAATAAACTTACTTACTTATTCGGCCCGGTCTATGACCAAGCCCCAATGTTTTGATAGCTGATCCTCGTCTGCTTGAATTCTCCGCATTAGCTTCACATCGTCTACAAATAGGGACACCTCTGAATCAATCCCTTCCCTCATGTCATTCACATATACCAGAAACAGCAATGGCCCTAGGACTGACCCTTGTGGAACCCTGCTCTTCACATACGCCCACTCTGACACCTCGTCACGTACTCATTGTTTCCTTCCTGTCATGTATTCCCTGATCTATTGCAGTACCTTTCCTGTTATTCCTGCCTGCTCCTCTAGCTTTTGCGCTAATATCTTGTGTGGAACGATGTCAAAAGCCTTCTTGTGTGTGTGTGTGTGTAGGCACGCAACATATTCAGCAGTTTCGCTTATTTTAGGTGCCACTTGCGTTGGTTTACATCTCTCAGGTTTGGCAACCTTGCTTACCCTGGCCTGAGCAGCTAAGACTGAGCGCCCTGCTGGCGGCCAGGGGCTCGTGATGCTGCCCACCCTCAGTGTTGGTGTAGCAGCTGGCGGAAGAGTATACAACATTTTTCTCTGCCGAATTAACTCCATTAGGTTAGTTATTCAAAGTTTAAACAAACTTAGCGACTATATATTATCACTAGAAGATATATGCAAATTTTTCTAATACTTTTAGCTTTTAACAACCTTGTGCGTAGTTAACAATTATAGAGGGGAATTCCTTGTTTATATCTGCGTTCAAGGCTAACGTCTGTTTAGGATTTCTACGTCGCCATGGTGATATGTGCTTGGTGATGTAGCTGGTAAATTCCTAGTTAGTATTAATTTGAGATAAGATTTTGTTCTGATTTTTAACCCCGGAGGGTTAGCCTCCCAGGATAACCCAAGAAAGGCAGTGCGTCATCGAGGGACTGTCAGTCTTACTTCCATTGTGGTCCGCAGTCTTGTCACCCAGAATGTGACCCACACCAGTCGACTAACACCCAGGTACCTACTTGCTTGCTAGATGAACGGGACAACAGGTGTAAGGAAACACTCCCAATGTTTCCACCCATGCCGGTGATCTAACCACGGACACAGCGGGTGAAGCGAGAGCGTTGCCTACCAGGCACCCGTAGGCCTCACCCATGAGCGCATTTTTTGGGGAAAACACGGTTACAGGTTCGGGGTTTAGCGTTTTGCTTTTCGATTAACGTAATATTGCCTATACAGGCACCAAGAGGTATTAGGGTTAGGTCAAGTTTGTCAGGGAATAGGACAAGTGTTTCCTGATGCGGGTCTTAGTCTTATGATACCCGCAGCTGGAGCTTTTGGTCACCTGATAGGCCCGTTGGCTTGCCGGTCGACCCCTTTGAAAATTATGGTTATAATTTTAACCATGTTATAGCCTCCAGGAGGTGTTGGGGGCTCGTGAATCAATTGATAGGAGGCTTTACTTCGCACACTAAGATACCAGGGCTCGATACCCTAACGAGTGAAAACGTTGGGAATGTTTCTTTACATCTGCTGCCCCTGTTCACCTTGCAGTAAATAAGTACCTGGGTATTAGCTGACTTGTGTGGGTCATAGCCAGGGAAAGAGGGATTAAAGGACTTCAATGGAAATAAGCCCGACAGTGGCTTTAGGTTTATTTAAGAACAGTTACACATAAGCACAATTCACAAGTTTAGGTGATTACAATTACCGTACATAGTAACTTGTAACCGTACATTCACTTGTAAGACGTAGAATGAGGGGAGACATGATCGAGGTATACAAGTGGAAAATGGGTATTAACAAAGGGGATATAAATAAGGTCTTGAGGATATCTCTCCAAGAGAGAACCCGCAATAATGGATTCAAGTTAGATAAGTTTAGATTTAGAAAGGATATAGGAAAGTATTGGTTTGGAAATAGGGTAGTTGATGAGTGGAACAGTCTGCCTAGTAGGGTTATTGAAGCTAGGACCTTGGGTAGTTTCAAATTTAGGTTGGATAAATTCATGAGTGAGAGGGGTTGGATTTGAGTGGGACTCGCGCATGAGTGGGTAGAATTGTCAAAGCTTATTTCTTGGGTAGCATTGAAAATTGGGTTGAGCAAATATTCTGTTAGTGGGACGGATTGTGAAGGACCTGCCTAGTATGGGCCAACAGGCCTGCTGCAGTGTTCCTCCTTTCTTATGTTCTTATGTTCTTATTTCCACTGGGGGGTCCTTGTAATATCTTTTTATAAGCCGCCTAACTATTAGATATAGTAGCAGTCAGCATGATTAATAAAAAATAAAACTAAACAACTCAACTTCGGGAAAATCCGTTATAATAAAAAAGTGCAATAGGAATAAAGCGAATAGAGTAAGTTACACTCGGGTGAGGGGCTCTTGATCTAGGGAAGTGGATCTGTGCTCCAGTTACCTGAATTAAGCCTGAATACCTTCCCTCCCACAGGCGCTGTATAATCCTACGGGTTTAGCTCTCCCCCATGATTATTATAATAATTTTGAACTTGCCAAGGCCAGTCTTAAAATAAACATGTTCAAGCAATCCGTTTCACTCCTTTATTGCTGTATAATAATAGAGTTTGAAGCATGTCCACCTACTTTAAATACTACAAAATTGTGTCCACTTAACCTTTGATATACCTTTGAGTTTCGAGAGTTTTTCTATTCCCGTAGCCCGGCCCTGGGCGAGGCTAGTCTGGTGCTTGCCTGGTCAACGAGGCTGTTTCTGCTGGTGGCACGCTGGCCCATTTATGCATCACAGCATGATTGATCTTGGCACCTGGTGCAAATACTTGTCCAGTTTCCTCTTGAAGACTTCTATACCTGTTCCAGCAGTGTTTCTGATATCCCCTAGTACCTTACTGGTTTTGGTTGCTAACCTTGACTAAATTTGCACCAAGATATTCGGGGCACTGCTTGTGAGCAATTTTATAGACACTTTAATTTGGGCTGCCTTACTCTGTCTTCAGTATTTACCGTATCCAGTGGTTGTAATTCATCCTGGCCTACATGCTCTTCGAAAATGGGGTGTTTTTTTAAATAGAGCAGAGTACCATATGGAGATATAATCTCCAACATGAACATAAGAACATAAGAAAGGAGGAACACTGCAGCAGGCCTGTTGGCCCATACTAGGCAGGTCCTTCACAATCCGTCCCACTAACAGAATATTTGCTCAACCCAATTTTCAATGCTACCCAAGAAATAAGCTTTGAGAATTCTACCCACTCATGCGCGAGTCCCACTCAAATCCAACCCCTCTCACTCATGAATTTATCCAACCTAAATTTGAAACTACCCAAGGTCCTAGCTTCAATAACTCTACTAGGCAGACTGTTCCACTCATCAACTACCCTATTTCCAAACCAATACTTTCCTATATCCTTTCTAAATCTAAACTTATCTAATTTGAATCCATTATTGCGGGTTCTCTCTTGGAGAGATATCCTCAAGACCTTATTTATATCCCCTTTGTTAATACCCATTTTCCACTTGTATACCTCGATCATGTCTCCCCTCATTCTACGTCTTACAAGTGAATGTAATTTTAGTGTCTTCAATCTTTCTTCGTAATGAAGATTTCTAATGCTATGTATTAATTTAGTCATTCTACGCTGAATGTTTTCTAACGAATTTATGTCCATTCTGTAATATGGAGACCAAAACTGAGCTGCGTAATCTAGGTGAGGCCTTACTAATGATGTAAAAGCTGTAATATAACCTCTGGACTTCTGTTGCTAACACTTCTTGATATAAATCCCAGTAATCTATTTGCCTTATTACGTACGCTTAGGCATTGCTGTCTTGGTTTAAGGTTGCTGCTTACCATCACCCCCAAGTCCTTCTCGCAATCTGTATGGCTAAGTTCTACGTTATTTAACTTATAAGTGCTTGGGTTATGGACACTCCCGAGCTTCAGAACCTTGCATTTATCTACATTGAACTGCATCTGCCACTTTTCTGACCACGAATTAAGTTTGTCTAAATCTTCCTGAAGTTCTATGACGTCTATGTTTGAATCAATTATCCTACCTATCTTCGTGTCGTCGGCGAATTTGCTCATATCACTAGTAATTCCCTCATCAAGGTCATTGATATATATTATAAATAACAATGGGCCTAAGACTGATCCCTGTGGAACACCACTTGTTACAAGTCCCCATTCGGATTTAACCCCATTTATGCACACTCTCTGCTTCCTATTGGTGAGCCATGACTCGATCCATGACAGCACTTTTCCCCCAATGCCATGAGCTGCCACTTTCTTTAACAGTCTCTGGTGCGGTACTCTATCAAAAGCCTTACTAAAGTCTAAATAAACAATATCGAATTCTTTATTGTGATCAACAGCTTCAAAAGCTTTACTGAAGAAGGTTAATAAATTAGATAGGCAGGAACGGCCCCTCGTGAATCCATGCTGGGTATCATTAATCAAATTATGGTTATCTAGATGGCTTCTAATAATATCAGCTATAATTGACTCTAGTAATTTGCCTACAATTGAGGTCAGGCTTATTGGGCGGTAATTTGACATTAGTGACTTGTCCCCTGCTTTAAAAATAGGAATTACATTAACCATCTTCCACATATCAGACACTACACCTGTTTGAAGAGATCAATTAAAAATGTTAGATATTGGTTCACAGAGTTCCATTTTGCATTCCTTAAGAACCCTTGCAAAAAGCTCATCAGGACCCGGCGATTTGTTTTGTTTCAGTCGGTCCAGCTGTTTCATAACCATTTCGCTAGTGACTGTGATATTACATAATTTATCTTCTTCTGGGCCTCTGTAAAAATTAATTACTGGGATATTATTAATGTCTTCCTGTGTGAAAACCGAGAGAAAATAATTATTAAAAATAGAGCACATATCATTCTCCTTGTCAGTAAGATGCCCAAAGTTATTTTTAAGGGGACCTATCTTATCCCTAACTTTTGTTCTATAAACCTGGAAAAAACTTTTTGGGTTAGTTTTTGAATCCCTAGCAACTTTAATTTCATAGTCCCGTTTAGCTTTTCTTATTCCCTTTTAACGTCCCTCTTAATGTCAGTATACTGATTTATAAGATGACCCTCACCTCTTTTTATGCGCCTATAAATTCCTTTCTTCTGCCCTAAAAGATATTTGAGCCTATTATTCATCCATTTTGGGTCATTTCTACTTGATCTAATTTCTTTATACGGGATAAATGTTCTTTGGGCAGCCTGTATAGTGTTAAGAAAACTGTCATATTGATACCTCTCTTCTTCACCCCAGTCCACAGTTGATAAGTGTTCTCTAAGTCCATTATAATCTGCTAAGCGAAAATCTGGGACCATTACTGAATTATCCCTACATCCATTCAATGCTAAAGGTAATTGACTTGTGGTCGCTTGAGCCGAGTTCCTCTGTAATTTCTAAATTATTAACAAGGGTTTCCTTGCTTGCCAGAACCAAGTCAAGTAGGTTATTTCCCCTTGTAGGTTCTGTTACAAACTGCTTCAAAAAGCAATCCTGAACTACTTCTAAAAAGTCGTTAGATTCTAAATTCCCTGTCATGAAATTCCAATCAATCTGACTAAAGTTAAAGTCCCCTAGAATTACTACGTTATCGTGTCTTGTGGCCTTAACAATTTCCTCCCAAAGTAGTCTCCCTTGTTCCCTATCTAAGTTTGGAGGACGGTAAATCACGCCTAAAATTAATTTTTCACACCCCTCTGAAAATTCTATCCAGACAGACTCTGTATGTGTTAATTCAGACTTTATACCGGTTTTTATGCAACAATTTAAATGATCACGGACATAGAGTGCCACCCCACCCCCCTTCCCGATACTTCTGTCTACTTGGAACAATTTAAAACCCTGAATGTGACATTCGGCAGGCAAGTCCCGATTTTTCATATTAAACCATGTCTCAGTTATTGCAAAAACATCAATATTACCCGTACTTGCAACTAATCTCAACTCGTCCATCTTATTCCTAGCACTACGACTATTGGTGTAATATATATTTAGAGACCCTCCTTTCTCTTTACCCTTCCTGCTCATCTCTGTTTTTCTTCTATACCTATTACTGTCCTTGTCATCTAGTGTCACTAGCTTTCCACTATCCACTTTATTCTGCCTATTACTAGTTCTCCTACAACTTATAATATTACTACACTGGGACTTCTCTGTTTTCCCCCCAAATCCCATACCACTAACTATTTCTAGTTTAAAGCCCTAACAGCTCCCTCCACTGCAGTTGCCAGTGCCCCCACCCCAGACCTGGATAAGTGAACCCCATCCCTGGCATACATGTCATTTCTGCCATAGAAGAGGTCCCAGTTGTCAATGAATGTTACTGAATTTTCATTACAGTATTTGTCCAGCCAGCAATTGACACCAATTGCCCTGGACAGCCATTCATTTCCAACTCCTCTCCTTGGCAAAATACCACATATGACAGGGTTCCCACCCTTCTTCCTAATTATGTCTATTGCTGACCTAAACCTGCTAGTCAGGTCCTCACTCCCTACGTCTGCCAACATCGTTGCCTCCAGCACTGAGACAGATAATAGGATTGCTCCCATTACCTCTCATGATGTCGTCCAGACGGCTAACAATATCCTCCATCCCAGCCCCAGGAAAGCAAACCCTCTGTCTCCTACTCCTATCAATCAAACAGAAAGCCCTATCCATGTACCTAACCTGACTGTCCCCAACAACAACAATGTTTTTACCTTCCTTTGTGTCTTTCGTCGTGACGCTCCCAGAAGTCGACTCACATTCATCGGGTAGCACGGAGAATGGGTTCGATGTTTCCACAACATTCTCCTGGGTCTTCGATGTTTCTACCTCTCCACCCGTCCTCTTGAGCCTTTACTTTGTCCCATGCGTTTTAGCCACTGTCCAGGTTCCTTTCTTGGCTTGAGGATTCTCAACAGAAGGATTACTACGAATCCTCTTGTTTTCCTCAGTCAGTCGCTGTATCTCAAGCTTAGCTACCCTCAGTTCTTCCTTCAGCTGCTGGTAGAGTAGCTCAAGAGAGGACATCTTCAGATTGACAGAGAGCACACAAGACACGTCTTCACTGAGTTAAGTCAGGTCCACCACTGAGTTGAGAGAGACAGAGAAATGAAATGACATGACATTGTGCAAGAGCTAGATCTAGTCCTTCCAGCCTCACTAGGTAGACACTTCCTCTCTATACAGGAACTTTAACCTAGCATTTACTTGTTGTTTTTTTCCCTACATTATTTCTGGAGTTTACTTAGTCTCTCTTAGAGTGGTCACCGCCCCGCGGCCCGGTCCCAGACCATGCCTCCTGTTTCTGGCCCGATCAATCAAGCTCCTAATGTCCGCCTCCTGTAGTCCAACGTATGCACCACAACTCGGTGCATATTAACATTGTTGTGCTCCTTGAACACGAGATCTGACATTATCATTCGCAAGTTAAGTGCCCCGTGGCCTGGTGGCAAAAGCTCTTGCTTCACACGGTGAGGGTCCGGGTTCGATTCCCGGCGAAGGGGTGGAAACATCGGACGTGTTTCCTTACACCGGTTGTCTATGGTCACCCATCAGTAAAATGGGTACCTGGGTGTTAGTGGACTGGTGTGGGTCGCATCCTGGGACAAAACTAACCCAATTTTCCCGAAATAACAAGGGGCTTTCTATATAGTAGTATGTCATTGATGTCAGCTAGGCCTGTATACCTTGTACATGTACTTGTAGTAAATATATTATTATTATTAAGTCTCACATTTGACTTGCATTCTGTTGAGTGGTTTGAGATTGTCCTGTAATCTGATCTTGTTTTATTTCCTCCGTTGTTCCATGGCTGAACTGAAATTTGTTCTTATTGAACATCACCTCTCCACCCGTCCTCTTGGCCTTCTTTGTTGCGTTTTGCCACTGCCCAGGTTCCTTTCCTGGCTTGAGGATTCTCAACAGGTTTTCCCACCTATCTTCGTGTTTTCCCGGGAATTTGCTCATATCACTAGAAATTCCCTCGTAAAAGGTCTTTGATATATATTATAAATAAAATGGGCCAAGACTGACCCCTGTGGAACACCACTTGTTACAAGTCCCCATTCAGATTTAACCCCATTTATGCACCTTCTGTTTCCCCTTTGGTGAGCCATGACTCGATCCATACCAGCACTTTTCCCCCAATGCCGAGCTGCCACTTTCTTTAACAGTCTCTGGTGTGGTACTGTAAAAAAAGCCTTACTAAAGTCTAAATAAACAATATCAATTCTTTATCGTGATCAACAGCCTAAAAAGCTTTACTAAAATAAATGGTATAAAATCCCGAACAAGGAAAAATAAACACATAAGAGATAATGTGACCTTTATTGAAACGTTTGCCACGCAGGCACATCACAGACAGATCTCCCGGTAGATCTAAGGTAGATCTTCGGGACAAAAAAATATGCTAAAGTTTCAAAAGGGATAAATTTATACTCTTATGTGTTTTTTTCCAACTTTACGAAGAAGGTTAATAAATTAGATAGGGGAACGGCCCCTCGTGAATCCATCGAGTATCATTAATCAAATTATGGTTATTAGATGGCTTCTAATAATATCAGCTATAATTGACTCTATAATTTGCCTACAATTGAGGGAAGGTTTATTGGGCGTAATTTGACGGTAGTGACTTGTCCCCCGCTGTAAAAATAGGAATTACATTAGCCATCTTCCCATATCAGACATACACCTGTTTGAAGAGATAAATTAAAAATGTTACTTAATGGTTCCAAAAGGGTTTCCTTTTTTATTTTTAAAAACTCTTGCAAAAACTCATCAGGACCCGGCGATTTATTTTGTTTCAGACGGTCTACTTGTTTCATAACCATTTCGCTGTGACTTGATTTCTTTTATCTTCTGGACCACTAAAATTAATTAATTACTGGGGTATTATTTGTGTCTTCCCTTTTTGCTGGAAAATAATTAATAAAAATAGAGGACATATCATTCTCCTTGTCAGTAAGATGAAGCTTTTATAAGGGGGCCATCTTATCTCTATCTTTTGGAAATTAGACACATATGGGGGCATTGTTTGGGGTTTACAAAAATTTTTGTTAGTGGACATTGGAAGGACCTGTATAGAAAGGCCTGCTGCAGTTTCCTCCTTTCTTATGTTCTTATGTTCTTTTGTTCAAACCAGGCTTTAAATATTAGCATTTGGGATCCAGGCTGGAATTTCTGGGAAAAAAAAATGGGACTCAACGCCACCCCAAAAAAGCCGTGCCCATATGACAACAGGAAAAAGCAACCTCCCCTTTCCCGTAAGCTTTTCCACCCTGAAATGTGTCACTCTAGTTCAGGAAAGACAGTGTTATAACCTATATTGAGGGCACCACCCAAAGGGGACAAGACGACACAGAACATCCCGACCATGGGAAAACCGGGTGCCCCAAACCACTCCAAAAAGAGTTTTTAGCGCAAGGAAGCCAAGCTGGCAGGAAATGACAGAAATTACACCAACTGCAATTTTTCTGGAGTGGAACCACAGTTGGCCCCCTCCCCAACAACAGATATTAGTGCCCGAAAAAAAAAACCCCCCCCCCCTACCACCAATCCAACGACATTCATCTTTGCAAATATACAGGGTCTAAAGCCAGCAACAAACAACAAGATACCTTACATCCGTGGCCTTACAAATCAAATG
>WNWK01022547.1:0-32370 GCA_009830355.1 Cherax destructor
AAATGAGTGAGTTACTTAAATCCCAGTATGACTCAGTTTTTAGCGAGCCATTAACCAGACTGAAAATCGAAAACCTAAATGAATTTTTTATGGAGTGCCACAGAAGGCTGACAGACTTGACACCACGACGCCAAATGACTTCGAAAGGCAATAAATGACATGCCCATGCACTCTGCTCCAGACCCAGACTCATGGAACTCCGTGTTCATCAAGAACTGCAAGAAGCCCCTATCACATGCTTTTAACATCCTATGGAGAGGAGCATGGACACTGGGGTCGTCCCGCAGCTACTAAAAACAACAGACATAGCCCCGCCCCACAAAGGGGCAGTAAAGCAATAGCAAAGAACTACAGACCAATTGCGCTAACGTCCCATATCATAAAAATCTTTGAAAGGGTTCTAAGAAGCAAGATCGCCACCCATCTTGATACCCATCAATTGCACAACCCAGGACAGCATGGGTTTAGAGCAGGCCGCTCCTGTCTGTCCCAACTACTGGACCACTACGACAAGGTCCTGGATGCTCTAGAAGATAAACAGAATGCAGATGTTATATACACAGATTTTGCAAAAGCCTTTGACAAGTGTGACCATGGTGTAATAGCACACAAAATGCGTGATAAAGGAATAACAGGAAAAGTTGGTAGATGGATCTATAATTTCCTAACAAGTAGAACACAAAGAGTAGTAGTCAACAGAGTAAAGTCTGAGGCAGCTACTGTGAAAAGCTCTGATCCACAAGGCACAGTACTTGCTCCCATCCTATTCCTCATCCTCATATCAGACATTGACAGGGATATAAGCCACAGTGCTGTGTCTTCCTTTGCAGATGACACCCGAATCTGTATGACAGTGTCCACCGTTGAGGACACTGCAAGACTCCAAGCAGACATAAACCAAATCTTTAAATGGGCTGCAGAAAACAATATGAAGTTCAATGATGAGAAATTTCAATCACTCAGATACGGAAAACGTGAAGAAATTAAAATCTCATCGGAGTACAAAACTAATTCCAACCACACAATAGAGCGAAAAACTAATGTCAAAGACCTGGGAGTGATCATGTCAGAGGATCTCACCTTCAAGGACCATAACAAAGTAGCAATTACATCTGCTCGAAAAATGACAGGATGGATAATGAGAACCTTCAAAACCAGGGATGCCAAGCCCATGTTGACACTTACAGATCGCTTGTTCTATCTAGGCTGGAATATTGCTGCACACTAACTGCACCTTTCAAGGCGGGTGAAATTGCTGACCTTGAAAATGTGCAGAGAACCTTCACCGCACGCATAAGTGCGATAAACCACCTCAACTACTGGGAACGCTTGAAGTTCCTAAACCTGTACTCTCTAGAACGCAGGCGGGAGAGATACATTATTATATACACATGGAAAATTCTCGAGGGATTAGTACCAAACTTGCACAAGAAAATCACTCCCTACGAAAGCAAAGACTCGGCAGGCGATGTAACATCCCCCAATGAAGAGCAGGGTGCCACTAGCACGTTGAGGGACAACACAATAAGTGTCAGGGGCCCAAGACTGTTCAACTGCCTCCCAGCATACATCAGGGGGATTACCAACAAACCCCTGGCTGTCTTCAAGCAGGCACTGGGCAGGCACCTGAAGTCGGTACCTGACCAGCCAGGCTGTGGTTCGTACGTTGGACTGCGTGCGGCAAGCGGTAACAGCCTGGTTGATCAGGCTCTGGTCCAACATGAGGCCTGGTCACAGACCGGGCCGCGGGGGCGTTGACCCCTGGAATTCTCTCCAGGTAAACTCCAGGTATCCATCACTGCACCACAGTGTGTCACTATCCAGCACAGCACCACAGTGTGTCACCATCCATCACAGCACTACAGTGTGTCACCATCCACCACAGAACCACAGTATGTCACCATCCATCACAGCACCACGGTGTGTCACCATCCATCACAGCACCACTGTGAGTACCCATCCATCACTGAACCACAATGTGTCACCATCCATCACAGCACCACAGTGTGTCACCATTCGTCACAGCATCACAGTGTGTCACCATCCACGACAGCACCACAGTGTGTCACCATCCATCAGAGCACCACAGTGTGTCACCATCCATCACAGCACTACAGTGTGTCACCATCCACCACAGCACCACAGTGTGTCACCATCCATCACAGCACCTCAGTGTGTCACCATCCACCACAACAATACAGTGTGTCACCATTCATCACAGCACTACTGTGTGTCACCATCCATCACAGCACCACAGTGTGCCACCATCCATCACAGCACCACAGTGCTCGGTACATTAAAAGTGGCATAATAACACCTCCAAGCTTCACTAATAACACCAACATTCTTCTAAGTAGGATACTCCAGTGTTGCAATTCAGAAGCCGAACGGAAGAGGCTTTCTAAAGTTATCACACGGAAGCCAATGTCGAAAATGATTTATAAAAAATTAAGAAGAGTATGCCTGCTCTTACTTGTTTCACGAACCAACATATATTACGAATGACGAAATCGTAATACCAGAATGGCAAACAAGTCACGGAACGGGTTTGACTTGAGCCTATGGAAAGTGAGTCTTGAAAAATCACAGGCAAATGCGTTAACCACTGAGCCAGCTGACTAATCTCTTATTAAAGCCAGCTGGCTAAGTGGTTAACGTACTGTACTGTACTGTACTGTACTGTACTGCCATAGGTTCAAGCCTCGCCTGTTCCCTGAGTCATCATCTAGTAAATAGTTCACCAGGGTTGTAAGTATGAAGGCGATCGGGTAAGGCGTTCTCAAGTTATAACTGACCGGTTAAGGCTGGTAGTGGTAGAAGTAGTGGTAGAGGTAAGGCTGGTAGTGGTAGTATTAGTAGTAGAGGTAAGGCTGATAGTGTTAATAGTAGTAGTAGAGGTAAGGCTGGTAGTGGTAATAGTTGTGGTAGAGGTAAGGCTGGTAGGGGTAATAGTAGTGGTAGAGGTAAGGCTGGTAGTGGTAGAAGTAGTGGTGGAAGTAAGGCTGGTTGTGGTGGTAGTAGTTGTAGAGGTAAGGCCAGTAGTAGCAGTAGTAGTGGTAGAGATAAGGCTGGTAGTGGTTGTAGTAGTGGTAGAAGTAAGGCTGGTTGTGGTAGTAGTAGTTGTAGAGGTAAGGCTCGTAGTGGTAGTAGTAGTAGTTGTAGAGTTAAAGCTGGTAGTGGTAGTAGTAGTGAAAGAGGTAAGGCTCGTAGTGGTAGTAGTAGTAGTAGAGGTAAGGCTGGTTGTGGTAGAAGTTGTGGTAGAGGGAACACTGTTAGTAGCATTAGTAGTGGTAGAGGTAATGCTGGAAGTGGTGGTAGTAGTAATAGTAGAGGTAAGGCTGGTTGTGGTAGTAGTAGTAGCAGAAGTTAGACTGGTAGTAGCAGTAGTAGTGGTAGAGGTAAGGTTGGTAGTGGTAGTAGTAGTGGTAGAGGTAAGGCTGGTAGTAGCAGTAGTAGTGGTAGAGGTAAGGCTGGTTGTGGAAGTAGAAGTGGTAGAGGTAAGACTGGTAGTAGCAGTAGTAGTGGTAGAGGTAAGGCTGGTTGTGGAAGTAGAAGTGGTAGAGGTAAGGCTGGTAGTAGTAGTAGTAGAGGTAGAGGTAAGGTTGGTTGTGTTAGTTGTAGTGGTAGAGGTAAGGCTGGTTGTGGTAGTTGTAGTGGTAGAGGAAAGGCTGGTAGAAGCAGTAGTAGTGGTAGAGGTAAGGCTGGTTGTGGTAGTAGTAGTGGTAGAGGAAAGGCTGGTAGTGGTAGAGGTAAGGCTGGTTGTGGAAGTTGTAGTGTTAGAGGAAAGGCTGGTAGTAGCAGTAGTAGTGGTAGAAGTAAGGCTGGTTAGGGTAGTAGTAGTGGTAGAGGTAAGGCAGGTTTTGGTAATAGTAGTGGTAAAGGTAAGGCTGGTAGTGGTAGTAGTAGTGGTAGAAGTAAGACTGGATGTGGTAGTAGTAGTGGTAGAAGTTTGGCTGGTTGTGGTAGTAGTAGTGGTAGAGGTAAGGCTGCTAGTAGCAGTAGTAATGGTAGAGGTAAGGCTGGTTGTGGTAGTAGTAGTGGTAGAGGTAAGGCTGGTTGTGGTAGTAGTAGTTGTAGAGGCAAGGCTGGTTGTGGTAGTAGTAGTAGTAGATGTAAGGTTGGTTGTGGTAGAAGTAGTAGTTAAGGTAAGACTGGTAGTAGTAGTAGTAGTAGTGGTAGAGGTAAGGCTGGTAGTGGTAGTAGTAGTAGTAGAGGTAAGGCTCGTAGTAGCAGTAGTAGTGGTAGAGGTAAGGCTGGTTATGGTAGTAGTAGTGGTAAAGGAAAGGCTGGTAGTAGCAGTAGAAGTGGTAGAGGTAAGAGTGGTAGTGGTAGTAGTAGTGGTAGAGGTAGGGTTGGTAGTGGTAGTAGTAGTGGTAGAGGTAAGGCTGGTTGTGGTAGTAGTAGTGGTATAAGTAAGACTGGATGTGGTAGTAGTAGTGGTAGAAGTTTGGCTGGTTGTGGTAGTAGTAGTGGTAGAGGTAAGGCTGCTAGTAGCAGTAGTAATGGTAGAGGTAAAGCTGGTTGTGGTAGTAGTAGTGGTAGAGGCAAGGCTGGTTGTGGTAGTAGTAGTAGTAGATGTAAGGTTGGTTGTGGTAGAAGTAGTAGTTAAGGTAAGACTGGTAGTAGTAGTAGTAGTAGTGGTAAAGGTAAGGCTGGTAGTGGTAGTAGTAGTGGTAGAGGTAAGGCTCGTAGTAGCAGTAGTAGTGGTAGAGGTAAGGCTGGTTATGGTAGTAGTAGTGGTAAAGGAAAGGCTGGTAGTAGCAGTAAGTGGTAGAGGTAGAGTGGTAGTGGTAGTAGTAGTGGTAGAGGTAGGGGTTGGTAGTGGTAGTAGTAGTGGTAGAGGTAAGGCTGGTTGTGGTAGTAGTAGTGGTAGAAGTAAGACTGGATGTGGTAGTAGTAGTGGTAGAAGTTTGGCTGGTTGTGGTAGTAGTAGTGGTAGAGGTAAGGCTGCTAGTAGCAGTAGTAATGGTAGAGGTAAGGCTGGTTGTGGTAGTAGTAGTGGTAGAGGTAAGGCTGGTTGTGGTAGTAGTAGTTGTAGAGGCAAGGCTGGTTGTGGTAGTAGTAGTAGTAGATGTAAGGTTGGTTGTGGTAGAAGTAGTAGTTAAGGTAAGACTGGTAGTAGTAGTAGTAGTAGTGGTAGAGGTAAGGCTGGTAGTGGTAGTAGTAGTAGTAGAGGTAAGGCTGGTAGAGGTATTAGTAGGGGTAGAGGTATGGCAGGTAGTAGTAGTAGTGGTAGAGGTAAGGCTGGTAGTGGTAGTAGTAGTGGTAGTAGTAGTGGTAGAAGTAAGACTGGTAGTAGTAGTGGTAGCGGTAAGGCTGGAAGTGGTAGTAGTAGTGGTAGAGGTAAAACTGGTAGTAGAAGTAGTAGTAGGGGTACAGGTAAGGCTGGTAGTAGTAGTGGTAGAGGTAAGGCTGGTAGTAGCAGTAGTAGTGGTAGAGGTAAGGCTAGTAGTGGTAGTAGTAGTGGTCGAGGTAAGCCTGGTAGTAGTAGTAGTAGTAATGGTAGAGTTAAGGCTGGTAGTAGTAGTAGTAGTGGTGGTAGAGGCAAGTCTGGTAGTGGTAGTAGTAGTGGTCGAGGTAAGCCTGGTAGTAGTAGTAGTAGTGGTAGAGGTAAGACTGGTAGTGGTAGTAGTAGTGGTAGAGGTAAGACTGGTAGTGGTAGTAGTAGTTGTAGAGGTAAAACTGATAGTGGTAGTAGTAGTGGTAGAGGTAAGGCTGGTAGTGGTAGTAGTAGTGGTAAAAGTAAGGCTGGTAGTAGTAGTGGTAGCGGTAAGGCTGGTAGTAGGAGTAGTAGTGGTAGAGGTAAAGCTGGTAGTAGGAGTAGTAGTGGTAGAGGTAAAGCTGGTAGTAGGAGTAGTAGTGGTAGAGGTAAAGCTGGTAGTGGTAGTAGTAGTGGTAGAGGTAAGGCTGATAGTGGTAGAGGTAAGGCTGATAGTGGTAGAGGTAAGGCTGATAGTGGTAGAGGTAAGGCTGATAGTGGTAGAGGTAAGGCTGGTAGGACCAGTGGTAGCGGTAAGCCTGGCAGTGGTAGTAGTAGTGGTAGACGTAAGGCTGGTAGTAGTAGTAGTAGTAGTACTGGTAGAGGTAAGGCTGGTAGTGGCAGAAGTAGTGGTTGAGGTAAGACTCGTAGTAGGAGTAGTAGTGGTAGAGGTAAGGTTGGTAGTGGTATTAGTATAGGTAGAGTTAAGACTGGTAGTGGTAGTAGTAGTGGTCGCGGTAAGGCTGGAATTAGTTGTGGTAGAGGTAAGGCTGGTAGTGGAAGTAGTAGTTTTAGAGGTAAGACTGGTAGTGGTAGTAGTATTTTTAGAGATAAAGTTGCTAGTGGTAGTAGTAGTTGTAGAGGTAAGGCTGGTAGTGGTAGTAGTAGTGGTAGAGGTAAGGCTGGTAGTGGTATTAGTAGTGGTAGAGGTAAAGCTGGTAGTATTAGTAGTAGTAGTGGTAAGGTAAGGATGGTAGTAGCAGTAGTAGTGGAAGAAGTAAGGCTGGTAGTGGTAGTAGTAGCAGTAGTGGTAAGGCTGATAGTGGTAGTAGTAATGGAAGAGGTAAGGCTGGTAGTGGAAGTAGTAGTGGTAGAGGTAAGACTGGTAGTGGTAGTAGTATTTGTAGAGATAAAGCTGGTAGTGGTAGTAGTAGTTGTAGAGGTAAGGCTGGTAGTGGTATTAGTATAGGTAGAGGTAAGACTGGTAGTGGTAGTAGTAGTGATAGAAGTAAGACTGGTAGTGGCAGTAGTAGTGGTAGAGGTAATGCTGGAAATGGTATTAGTAATGGTAGAGGTAAGTCTGGTAGTGGTACTAGTGGTGGTAGAGGTAAGGCTGGTAGTAGTAGTGTTAGAGGTAAGGCTGGTAGTAGTAGTTGTAGCGGTAAGGCTGGTAGTGGTAGTGGTAGAGCTAAGGCTGGTAGTAGTAGTAGTAGTGGTGGTAGAGGTAAAGCTGGTAGTAGAAGTAGTAGTAGTGGTAGAGGTAAGGCTGGTAGTGGTAATAGTAGTGATAGAGGTAAGGCTGGTAGTGGTGGTAGTAGTGGTAGAGGTAAGGCTGGTTTTCGTAGTAGTAGTGGTAGAGGTAAGGCTCGTAGTAGCAGCAGTAGTGGTAGACGTAAGGCTGGTTTTCGTAGTAGTAGTGGTAAAGGTAAGGCTGGTAGTGGTAGTAGTAGTGGTAGATGTAAGGCTGGTTGTGGTAGTAGTAGTGGTAGAGATAAGGCTGGTTTTCGTAGTAGTAGTGGTAGAGGTAAGGCTTACTGTGGTAGTAGTAGTTGTAGAGGTAAGGCTGGTTGTGGTAGTAGTAGTGGTAGTGTTCGTGCGGCCAGCGGTAACAGCCTGGTTGATCAGACCCTGATTCACCACGAGGTCTGGTCTCAGACCAAGCCGCGGGGTCGTTGATCCCCGAAGCCCTCTCCAGGTAAACTCCAGGTATGCCATAACTATAGAACGCATCTGCTGACCGTTCTCAGATTTTGATCATTGCTTTGGTTTCGTGAACCCAAGGTTCTCCTTGTTACTGGGTCGTGAACCCAAAGTTCTCATTGTTACTGGGTCGTGAACCCAAGGTTCTCCTTGTTACTGGGTCGTGAACCCAAGGTTCTCCTTGTTACTGGGTCGTGAACCCAAGGTTTTCCTTGTTACTGGGTCGGGAACCATAAATATCCACTTATTAAAGAATAAGAGTTGACAATAGCTTGGCTGGAACAATATACATACGAGAGAAACTTAGGAGAAAGATACTTTTAACGTCGTCATAAGTTCCCGTATCCCACGTGCGGGTTATTTGTACATTGCAATTTGGCGTTGTTATGGTTCTCCACAGTCACCCTAAGTTGCAGCTGCGGGTCATCATGTGACTAAGACCAGCGTCAGGAAACACTTAGTCCTGTTTCCTGACAAAGGAGGTGGGACTGATCCCACCTCCTTGATAAGCTTTAAATGGAGTAACTTAGTAATTTTTCTACTTCCTGCTACTGGGCCACTTCCTGCTACTGGACACTTCCTGCTACTGGAACACTTCCTGCTATGAGAATTGTGATGGATGGTTGATGGTAAATTGAAGTGATTTCATGTTAATGGTGAGTTGTGGTCAGTGATAATCGATGGAGATATGTGATGAGCTTTGATAAGCTGAAGATATTGATTGGTGATGGTGAGATGTTATGAATAGATGATACTGCGTTGTGGTGTTGCATGTTTGTGTGTGAGTTATAGTGAGTGATGGTTGATGATCAGTTGAAATAATGGCTGGTTGATGTTGAGTATTGTTGATAAATTGCTTGTTTCTTCTGTCTGTCCCAATGTGCATATTAAGATACTAAGTACATCTTATAAACTCACTAAGCTCAGTGTTCACATATCAATGCTTTCTTCTGTGTTTATAATCACTGTTAATTTTTCTGGTGTTTTCTTTCCGCTTGACATAGTGAAGCAGGTTAGAAATCTTTCCCTATAAGTCACGTATGTTTTAGTAAACAACTACAAGGTGACCACAGCTTGACTAGAGGTGGTGGACCTAAGATAACACTAGAGGTGGTGGAGCTAAGATAACACTAGAGGTGGTGGACCTAAGATAACACTATGATTGTCATCGAAGATATTTTTTCAGCTACTCTGCTGGGGTAACAATTATGAAATGTAGACTTGAACTGAACATAAAAAAAATCAAACCCACTCGATTGTTTAAGAAAAATGTGGAGGAACTATGAGTAACCATGCAGGAAGTTAAACGGACTTATGAGTAACCATACAGGAAGTTAGGAGGACTTATGACTAACCATACAGGAAGTTATGAGGTACCTATGAGTAACCATGTTGAAGTAATGTGAGGAACCCTTGAGTAAAAATGTAGGAAGTTTGTGTTAAGCAGCAAGTACTAGATTTAAGACAATATTTTCGTAATCCAGCAACTAATTCAAGATAGGTTTTTCTGAACAAAGTCAAGATGGTTGGAAAATTTTCTTGACTTTATATTCATATACAATGTAGATCTGGTAAAGAACATGTACTGAACACGATGATATGAGTCAGAACATTTAATGAATATGTTGATCGGAAACCGATCTGGAATAGAACACTCATTTAACATTCACATAAAACACTAAATGTTCACACCTGTTTAGACCCATGTGAGTCCTTCATTTAATGTGGATGCTTGGTAGTGAGTTGTGGTGATGGATGGTTGGGTACGTTATGGTGATGGATGGTTTATAGTGAGCTGAGGTGATGATCAGATGTGATTACAGATGGTTGATAGTCAGTAGTGGTTATAGATGGCTGTGGTTATAGATGGTTGATAGTCAGTTGAGGTTATTGATAGTGAGTTTTCGATATGGATGGGTGATAGTGAGTTGAGGTGATGGATGGTGGAAATAAATGAATACATATCTAACATTTTGCTGTGAAATTTCTTTCTAACGAACATAATTTTTAAATTATGAAGTATAAAGCCAACATTTTTCTTTGAAATATAATTATTTCACTTTTCCTCGCAACCAGACTTTTGGATTCTCTTCTCACTGACAAGCTTGTCAATGTTAGGAGTGGTACTTGATAATGTTAGGAGTGGTACTTGATAATGTTAGGAGTGGTACTTGATAATGTTAGGAGTAGTACTTGATAATGTTAGGAGTGGTACTTGATAATGTTAGGAGTGGTACTTGATAATGTTAGGAGTGGTACTTGATAATGTTAGGAGTGGTACTTGATAATGTTAGGAGTGGTACTTGATAATGTTAGGAGTGGTACTTGATAATGCACAACGAATATCACTTTCAACTGCAAGCCGATTCCTCTGTTTGGACTTAATGTGCAACAAACATGAATATCCACTCTCACACATGTAAGTTGATGCAAATGGCAAAATAAATCTGACTGCATGTGTTGACAGATTTGGGTAAGTACAATCATACTGACCCAAATTTTTTCCATGGTAGACCGTTGGTACACATCTTTAGCTGCCCAATAATTTTTCAGGTCCAAGAACTCCTCCTGCATAGCCTCTGGAACACCATCAACATCTGTTACGAATGGATTCCTAATGAAAGAAAACCCATTCCTTGTCATGTCCACCTCCGGAAGTATCGCTGAAATTCATCCCGCAGCTTTTGTAAATGCTCGAGAATATGCGCCTGAATGGCTTCTTTTCCCCCAGCATGTCATCCACACATGGAAATTGAACTAAATTTTGACCTTCGATTCTTCCGAACCAGAGTTCTAATTTCTCAAGAAAAGCTTTGATGATTCCTTGGTGAGGGAACAGATTTGCTTCTTTCCCTTGCAGCTGAAGATTCAGTTTGTTCAAGATACTAATTCTAGTTTTAATTCTGACAGTTCTATCATATTTGTAAAAACTTCTTTCCCTTGAGACTGGAGAAATAGAGTCAATTCTTCTCTCAGTTCAAAAATTCCGTTGACAACATTCCCTGTTGACCAGCATCGTACACAAGTGTACAACACCAACACCTCAAAGTCGGAACCCATTTCCGGGCATAATTTTCTGAACAGTCTGGTGTTCACTGCTGACGATTTGATATAATTAACCACCTTTACCAATCATTTGAAAATGGTGTTCAGGTGATCAGGTAGTGTTTTTGATGCCAGTGTCTCTCTGTGAATGAAACAGTGAACTCCAGTTACCAATGGAGCAGCTGTTTCACCAACGCCTGAAAGCCTGATCTTGAGCTCAGCATCACAGGTGCACCATCAGTAGTAACATCCACCAAATTTACCCAATCCAGATCATTTACTTCAAAGAAATTGTTAATAATTTCTAACACATCCTGAGCCCTTGTGATGGTATCAAGAGTCTTACAAAAGAGAAACTCGTCTTTGAAGTCTCCCTCAGCCATGTATCGTGCAAATACCAATAGCTGAGAAGACAGTGAGACATCAGTTGATTCATCAAACTGTATGGCAAACAACAAAGATTTCTTTATTTTATCCACAACTTGTTCACTGATGTTTTGTGAGATCTCATTTATCCGTCTGGACACTGTGTCATTACAAACTGATATATAAGTCAGCTTGCGTGCTGCGTCCTCGCCCACAACATACCTCACAATTTCTCTTTCACAGGGCAGCACAAGTTTCTGTACAGTCGGAGGCTTTTTGGCCTGTGCGACTTTGTATGCGACAATGTAGGAACTGCGCACTGCATTGCTGGTTTTTCCATAGAATGTACCTGTCGCGTTAAGGCGCGAACCAGGCATAAACCAGCACAACACAGCACACAGCATCACAACACAGCACACAGCAGCATAACAACTGACCAGAAATATTTCACATTATTCTAATCTTCCTCCCAGCTTCCATTTATATTACATTTTATAGTAGAAAACCAAATCAGCTTACACCACACCTGTAAAACAGTTAGATTTTTAAGATTTTGCCGCCGAAGTGGCTAGGTTATTGTGCACCCCATATCCATCCTGTGGACGGTAGCGCAAGAGCATATGGATACACAAAAGGCCTAGGAACTAGGCCCCAAAAGGGTTAACAGATGTACGTATGGATTTATATATACAGTTAACTTATCTGTTACAAGCAAATTTAGGAAATTTGCTTAGTATATCTGGTATCTTATTTTCATTAATAAGATATCTTGACATGTCACATAGGTTATTATACTGTCTATCTCTGTATTCCTCAATAAGTGGACAATTAAGCACATAGTGTTCAAGACAGTGATCATATGCCTGATCACATAATTTGCATTTAGTTTGATCATCATCTGTGTGTCTCCCAAACTGCCAGAAGTACTTGTAGCCAAGCCTAAGCCTGGCCACTACAACATCAGTCAGTCTGTTCACATTGCAAGTGGCTCCATAAACATACTTATCTACGTTCATGTTATCATAGTGGGTTATAGATCTACTCAGGCTTCTAACTGCATTCCTATAACAATCATTTTCATTATTTACTTCTCTCCTAATATTATTCCTAATGCTAGACACAGATATACCAAAGTTATATTCTACATTCTCCTTCTGGGTACTCTTCTTGGCTAACATATCAACTTTATCATGAATGAGTAATCCAATGTGTGATGGAATCCATAGTAATTGTACATTAATTCCTTTGTCCAGGATTTTTGAGTATCTATACCTGGCTTTTCCAATGAGCATGTTGTTAGTCATTATATGAGTCGAGAGCATTCAATGATGACATAGAATCAGTAATGATGATACAGTCAAGCTCAGTGTCATAAGTTAGCTTTAGTGCCATTAGGATTGCAAACAATTCAGTTTCCAGTGTAGACGCCCAGTTGTTAATTCTTATGCCTAGTTCAACAAATTTATTATCGTTCTTAACTAGGAAGGTGGCAACCAGAGCAGATGCAGCCCTGTAAGAAGTAAAACAGTGCAGGACGAAAGACACAACTAATCAGCTCAGCAGTTCAGTGTCTACCGCACTAAACAACAAGAATGGCCCGCGTCCTCACGCGCGCACACCTGACACATACACACACACACACGACGTCACGAACCAACTGCCTCAACACGCAAGGTTTACGTAATATCGCTTCCGCAGTTTGAGTGTCGCTGCAGCTAACACGAGCGAATCCATTATCCGACCACTTCCGTTCACGCTAATCAGTACGCATATCGTTGATCCACACTTTATTTTCGATAAATTTAAGACTATGCACCAATCTTCAGTTTATTACCAAATATAGTGAACGTTCTGAGGACCACCCAACATGTCACCATGGACCACCAGTGGTTCATGGACCACAAGTTGAGAACCACTGGCCTAGAGGTACACCGCTGCTTTCTTGACCTTGGTTCTGCCCTCTCTTGTTGCTATGCAGAATTATTATTTTTAATTTTACTTATTCGATATTCAGTTCATTCAAGGTTACTCTCTCATATTTAATTAGAACCTTCCCATCCACTTTAATAGTAACCCAACCCAGTCAAATAAGATTATTACTGAATATTAATGAACACTGGAGTTCACTGTTGACACAGCAATGGCCAAGATTCAGTGATAAGAAGTTTGTATCTCTGAGTAAGTAAGCTATGAGAGCCTTTGTAATTAAGGGTTGTCCCGCTAAATGTAGTAGAGAGTCAGTAAAAATTAACCACGGGGAAATTTTCTGGCTGGCATGTTCCTGAGGAAGCGTCCTCTCAGGGGTGACCTTCCTCTCAGATTTCCTATCACTTACATCTTGGAAAACCGTTGGTTGTAATGCAGAAGTTGCACTGAGCAAGTCATTCAGTGGTGCCTGTGGCTGACCTGCATCTGTTATCACTCGGATGGAATTATTGCTTTATGAAGTAAATTATGAAATGAATATAAGCTTGGTTAAACATATACCTATCATCCTATAATATTACATAACAATTATGAGATGTAATGATTAATCTTGTTAAAAAATTATTGAGGCTGTCTATGGTGTAGGTTCTTGTATGCAAGGCTCACGCTGCCGTGGGCTGGTATACAAGGCTCACGCTGCCGTGGGCTTGTATACAAGGCTCACGCTGCCGTGGGCTGGTATACAAGGCTCACGCTGCCGTGGGCTGGCTTAGGTCCGAATTTGTCAATTTTAACAGTCATCTTTTGTTCAATAACTAAAGAATGTTTTTACTAGTTGTCATCAAAATATTATTGACGATGCAGTCTATAATAAAGTTAACCCATTAGTGAAAATTTGAAATTTTATTAAAATAGTTAAAAAAACGAGAGCGCATCTTCTCATCGGCAATAAATTTTACCATTGGTGACCCTTATTATTAAACTGGTTGTCCCTCACTCTGAGCTGTGTAAATTTAAACCTGCCATTCTTAAGTAGTTTCCCAGGTAATAACTAGTGAATGCCTCTTTTGATCAGCTTCAAACCCTAAATGATGGAACATTAATTTGAAGTATTTTTGTATTAAGTTTGGGCTGTGTGGCTACCAATTTGCTATTTTCGCTAATTTTAACAAATGAAAAGTGTTTTCTTGTAGGATTGTTGAGAATTTTTAAATAGAATGTAAATCAGCAAAGTAAACTGGAAAAAATTACGGTTTTATGGCATTTTTAAGTTTACAACAGAAGACTTTCTAATTCTTAGGAACATTCTCACCCATTTTTTCGTTTCCTTTCACACAAATTCTTGATTATTCGAGATCGCCTTTCTCGATCGTAATAAATTTTTCATCGTTCGTGTAATGCAACATGGGCGAAATTCGTATGACTATTTGTATGTGTGGCACCCCTATGCACAATACTAAATAATCAATTCCCTGTTTCTCGTGTGACAGGTGGAGACACCTGCCTCATATCACCTTCACAATGTCAACAGTATTTTATCTTACTTAGAAGAAGATCGTTACATTAAATAGAGTATGTAGATGTCATTTTGCCACTTAATCTCGAAATGATATATTATTTTTTCAACTAATTGCATTATTTTGCCTTTATGCTAGTTAGGGCTCTTGATCCAAGTAACAGGACTTATAGTCTCCTTGCTTCGATCGAATCTGAAAATTATCCATTATTGCCACTGACGCTGTACATCCCATACAGGTTTAAAATTTCCGCTGATTAAAATATAAAAATTGTGAACTGCGTCAATCTTCAATGGCTGATGTATTGCATGAAATGAATGGAACGTTGCCAGGGTTGAAGCTCTGTAGCGCATTATTTTTTATTCTGTGCAATAGCTGGTAAATACTTCTTCTAGTCAGCTTAAGCTTTTAGTGCTGATATGTTTTCCACAAGATAAACAATCTCTTTATCTTAGACTCTAACTTATATGCAATTTTTTTAATCAAATTAGTTTCTGTAAAATAACTGGAAAATGTTTCTTCTGGTCAAAAATAAGTCGCAGTGTCTGACTTTATTTATGGTGGGATAAATCAACTTATTGTTCTTTTATGTCTCTGTTACATTAATACTCCATAAATCTGACCCATTATTAAACATTTGAATGTTTTGTAATCTAAGATTTCATAAAACTAGATTTAAGTTATGTAATTTGCTAATTTACCATTTTTAATGAAATTAGGATATTAGTTTCTTTATGATGACTTGTGAATTATTCTTCTGGTTCCCTTCAAATCTTCAAAGTTATTATTTAACTATTTTATCATCGTATGCCGCACTCTGCACTATTCCAGTGTTGTGTGCTAGGGATTGGAGTTATGGAATACACGGATACTTTTATGGGATCACATAGCCACCAAAACACATCCAGTAATTTACAAATTTTAAGAGAAGTTTTTTGCCAGCTGTAGTGAAATTACTATACACTATTTACAAACTTTGTATTTTTGAATAAGGAAATATAAGCCTTATCAACATTTGTTTTATATTTTTGACTGCAGAATGTAAACACCAGAGATCACTTTAAAGTATAAAATCAACATTCCTTTTATAATACAAAACAAGTGATAGTATCAGATTACGAAACCTGAGTACCCGTTAGAGTACAAAACCTGAGTACCCGTTAGAGTACAAAACCTGAGTACCCGTTAGAGTACAAAACCTGAGTACCCGTTAGAGTACAAAACCTGAGTACCCATTGGAGTACAAAGCAAAATATTCCGATTGAAATAGTATAGTGATTCCGACAGACTGTGAATAAAAACACACATAGTACCGTTCAGTTTATTTATTAAGAGGAAACGTATTGCCACGAGTGACGTCATGTGTCCTGATGAAGTCACTCGTTGAGAAACATTTCGTTTAATAAATACCCTGAACTTTATGCAAGTGTCCTTATCCACAGTTTCCACTAAAGTAAAAAAGAAACCGTTTAAATGTTATAAATTGAAAATATGAATAATAGTAATAATATTAGTAATAATAATACTACTACTACTAATAATAATAATAATAATAATAATAATAATAATAATAATAGTAATAATAATAATAATAATAATAATAATAATAATAATAATAATAATAATAATAATAATAATAACGATACGAGTTCTAATTGTTTGGTTGCTAAGTTAGTTGTAATTGTTTGTTTTATAATTTACAAATGTTTGGTTAATAAGTCAGGAACAGTAAATGTGTGGTAACTACTCTGTTATTGTACTGTTCTTCAGTGTTACTGTACTGTTCTTCAATGTTACTGTACTGTTCTTCAGTGTTACCGTACTGTTCTTCAGTGTTACTGTACTGTTCTTCAGTGTTACTGCACTGTTCTTCAGTGTTACTGTACTGTTCTTCAGTGTTACTGTACTGTTCTTCAGTGTTACTGTACTGTTCTTCAGTGTTACTGTACTGTTCTTCAGTGTTACTGTACTGTTCTTCAGTGTTACTGTGCTGTTCTTCAGTGTTACTGTACTGTTCTTCAGTGTTACTGTACTGTTCTTCAGTGTTACTGTACTGTTCTTCAGTGTTACTGTACTGTTCTTCAATGTTACTGTACTGTTCTTCAGTGTTAATGTACTGTTCTTCAGTGTTACCGTACTGTTCTTCAGTGTTACTGTACTGTTCTTCAGTGTTATTGTACTGTTCTTCAGTGTTACCGTACTGTTCTTCAGTGTTACCGTACTGTTCTTCAGTGTTACTGTACTGTTCTTCAGTGTTACTGTACTGTTCTTCAGTGTTACTGTACTGTTCTTCAGTGTCACTGTACTGTTCTTCAGTGTTACTGTACTGTTCTTCAGTGTTACTGTACTGTTCTTCAGTGTTACTGTACTGTTCTTCAGTGTTAATGTACTGTTCTTCAGTGTTACTGTACTGTTCTTCAGTGTTACTGTACTGTTCTTCAGTGTTACTGTACTGTTATTCAGTGTTACTGTACTGTTCTTCAGTGTTACTGTACTGTTCTTCAGCGTTACTGTACTGTTCTTCAGTGTTACCGTACTGTTCTTCAGTGTTACTGTACTGTTCTTCAGTGTTACTGTACTGTTCTTCTGCCTGGAGACACCACGATCACGCAGACGTATAACATCAGTTGACTTGATTCATCTTATACGTAACAAACGAACCACTAAATAAGTATTTTACCAACAGAGTCCTGCCAGCACTCTATTTCCAGCAGAAACCCATCAGAGATTTTTTACCAATAGTCTTCTGGTAACAATCCTTCACTTAGTATCCTACCAACAGCGTCCAGACTTATACTCTTGAATCCTACCTACAGAATCCTAAGAAAAGATTCTTGCCAAGTAGTCTTCTATCAGGTATTTACCAAACAGGTTACATGATAAGAGGTTTGTATCTCTATACAGATTACATGTATGTAACCTGTATGTTAATAACCTGTGTTATTAACTATGATGTAGCAGACGAACTTTTAACGCATCACAACACAACACAACACCTGTGAAACGAGCTTCTTCATTCAATAGTTTACTTCTACAATTGTGTCTTTTTCAATACCTACCAACTTTGTGCCATATATTTCTGCATTCAGCTGATATTTTTAAGATGATTCCAAAAGTTATCAGCTTCGCTGCACCAGATGACTTGCAAGAATTGCTGCTGGAAGACGTCCCTTGCTCTCCTCCAGCCTCCACCAATGAGAGTCCACCGCCACCTCGCATCACCAGTACTACCAATAACCAATCAGCGACCTCTCTGCCCGTCATGACACAGCCACCTCCCACCAATGAGAAGTCTTCTTCCCCTTCCTTATTCCTCCCCGTCTTACCGATGCTCTGGTCGTATATGCAAGATGCAAGATCTCTGCAACGTAGTTCACTACAACATTCAGTGGTGCAATATGCATTCAGTAGTGCATTCATACATCACAGTACATAACAACAGTATGGGACACAGTAGCGCACAGTCGTACTGGCCAGGTTGTGGCAGCCACCACCAAAATTCCTATTGTCAAGAGATCTAACCATCTAAGTTGACAGTTTTTATTTTCATCACCGAAAGTTTTTTGTTTTTCATCTGTTGTGGTGAATGTTTTTACGTCATTAATGAAAAGGTGAAAGAAGTGTATGTGTGAAAACTGACTTATTTAATAATTAATTAATTCTACTTAAAAAACCTGTTTATTAAAATGATTTATAAGAATATCTTCGTCTTAACCACAAGTCTCTCAAGTTAGTCACTTCTTCACATATTTACATCATTTCCCAAAATATTTCGTCAAAATACTGAAACCTTCTTTCCATTTTCTTATGAAAATTGAAATTAAATAATCAAGAATTTTCTTAATTCTCTTACACTATTTATACAATATTGTTAAATTTAAACAATCGTGAGGGAGAGTGCATGTATGCTTTTGAGAACGTGTACACATGTATGTATATATGTGTGTTTGTAGCATGGTGTTTGGAGTGATGTGTTTGTGTACACCAAATTGAAAAGTAAACACAAGAAGAAAACTTGTATGAACTACATAATAATTCACAATAAAGAAGAGCACAGTTCCGTGGTACAGCTGTCAGCCTGGCTGACTCTGCTGTCAGCCTGGCTGACTCTGATGACAACAGAGATTATTATAAATTTGTTACAGCTTTTATGGAAGAGATTAAGAGATTCACATTTGGCACTCAGCCATACACAACAATACCTAAACATTTCACTCAGCCATACACAACAATACCTAAACATTTCACTCAGCCATACACAACAATACCTAAACATTTCACTCAGCCATACACAACAATACCTAAACATTTCACTCAGCCATACACAATAATACATACACATGACACTTATCCATACACAATAACATGTACACATGACTCTCATTCACAATACCTAAACCTTATACTCATTCATACAAAATAACATGTACACATGGCAATCATCAACACACAACATGTACACATGGCAATCATCAACACACAACATGTACACATGGCAATCATCAACACACAACATGTACACATGACACCCATACATTCATTCATACATAATAACATGTACACATGACACACAGTCCTCCACTAGTGTCTCAGACTTGTCCCATCTTTATATATTCACAAGTTTCACAAAGAATGTCGTCAAAATACTGTAAACCAACATTCTTTGTCTTTCATATTCTGAATAATGAAGCACATAAATATTTCTTTATTTCCCTTATGTTGCCTCTACTACATTGTTTAATTTTAACCACCATGTGGGCGAGTACAGGTGTCTTTGAGAATGTGTACTCATGTATGAGTGCATGAGTGTTCAGGGCAGGGGTTTGGAGTGAGATGTGTGTATGTATGTGTGACCTCATACATGTTATAGTGAGAGGAGAGAATTGTGAGCTTTCTTGTTTGCAAGTGTGCGTATTTGTAATTCATGGGATCGTGTGTGTTTTTTATGCATGCAAGAGTATGTATTGAGGTGTATGAGTAAGGTGTGTGTGTTGAAAGATATAAATGTATGCGAAAATACTGATATATGTGTATGTTTGTGCCCTTGTTAGCCTTTGAGTGACAAATGCAAAAAGACGAATAAATGAATAAAAATGAAAACAGTGTAATATTTAACACAGTTTTGATGGAGGTGGACAAGTTCATCAACACTTGGGGAACCATCTACATAAAATAAAACACTCACAAATACTTTTAAGCTGCTAAATAAGTAAAAAAAAAACTTGTATTTAGTATAAATTCATAGTGTAACATAATAGAATTTCCAAAATGTTTCTAAATTAGCCTCTCCTCGGTGGCCGAGCTGTGTGGCAGCTTGGTCTCGTCTAGCTGGTGTACGGTCGTGGCTGTCTTGGTGGGTGTAATTACTGGACGCAGTTTTCTGTGTGTCACCTCCAGTAATTCCACCCACCTGGACAGTCTCTACCGTAGACCAGCTAGACAAGACCAAGTTTCTACCCAGCAAAGTCACTGGGGGTGGCAACTGCTGACTCTGGGGAAGTGGGGAAGGGAGTCCACCTGAGGTGACACAAGTAGACTCTTGGAGACATTGATCCGGGAAAGGCACCGCTGACTCTAGGGAAGTGGGGAAGGGAGTCCACCTGAGGTGACACTGATCCGGGGAAGGCACCGCCGACCTTAGGTAAGTGGGGAAGGGAAGACATCCGGGAGCGAACGGATGGATTCCTGGATACATGAACCTGGGGAAGGCATGAATACCAGCTGTTGAGGCTGACCTTAGGTAAGTGGGGAAGGGGAGACATCCGGGAGCGAACGGATGGATTCCTGGATACATGAACCTGGGGAAGGCAAGAATACTAGCAGTTGAGGCTGACCTTAGGTAAGTGGGGAAGGGGAGACATCTGGCGGCGGACAGATGCATTCCTGGATACATGAACTTGGGGAAGGCAAGAATACAGGTTGGTGAGGCTGAAATTGGGGAAGTGGGGAAGGGAAAACATCCGGAGGCAGACGGATAGATTCCTGGATACATGAACCTGGGGAAGGTTGAGGCTGGAAGGCAGACATGAGACAAAGAGAGGCGAAGCTGACCTCAGGGAATTGAGGAAGGGGAGACATCCGGGGGCCCACGGATGGATTCCTGGACACATGAACCTGGAAAGGCGAGGGGAGGAACCCTTAAAGACGAACCACTGGCCTCCACGTTGCAAGGTCTGGTAACTCAGAGATAATTCTGAGGTTGACAGTGGTCGCAAATAATAATTTTATTATTAATTGTTACTTGTAATTCATGATTTGTTAATTTGGATTCAATAGCGTCAATCATCTTCCCTGACAGTAGTCACGGTGGTGTTATTCCCACTCCAGCTTCTATGATGGAGTCACGGTAGTGTTCATTCACCGCTGTTAACATTAATAAAAATACATATTTTTGATTAACGTAAGGAGGAACAACATTAATGCACTCACCAGAGTTAACATTGAAACAACTACAGATATTTCAGTCGCTGCGAGATCCCAGAAATGTATCCCCGTATTACATAAACCCAGCCACCTCTACTTTACTGCTCTTCTGTGTTACTGTACTGTTCTTCTGTGTTACTGTACTGGTCTTTGGATTACTGTAGTGGTCATTGTGTCACTGTAGTGGTCATTGTGCCACTGTAGTGGTTTTTGCTTTACTGTACTGGTCTTCTGTGCTACTGTACTGTTCTACTATGTTACTGTACACTTCTACTCTGTTACTGTACTGTTCTATTCTGTTACTGTACTGTTCTACTCTGTTAATGTACTGTTCTACTCTGTTACTGTACTGTTCTATTCTGTTACTGTACTGTTCTACTCTGTTACTGCACTGGTCTTCTTTATGCTGTTCTTCTGTCTTGCTGTACTGGTTTTCTGTGTTACTGTACTGTTGTTCTGTGTTACTGTACTGTTCTTCTGTGTTACTGTACTGTGTTACTGGACTGTTCTTCTGTGTTACTGTACTGGTCTTCTGTGTTACTGTAGTGTTACTATATTATTCTTCTGTGTTACTGTACTGGTCTTCTGTGTTACTGAACTGTACTGTTCTTGTGTGTTATTGTACTGGTCTTCTGTGTTACTGTACTGGTCTTGAGTGTTACTGTACTGGTCTTGAGTGTTACTGTACTGGCCTTGTGTGTTGCTGTACTGGTCTTGTGTGCTACTGTACTGGTCTTGTGTGTTACTACACTGGTCTTGTGTGCTACTGTACTGGTCTTGTGTGCTACTGTACTGGTCTTGTGTGTTAATGTACTGGTCTTGTGTGTTACTATACTGGTTTTGTGTGTTACTGTACTGGTCTTGTGTGTTACTGTACTGGTCTTGTGTGTTACTGTACTGGTCTTGTGTGTTACTGTACTAGTCTTGTGTGTTTCTGTACTGGTCTTGTGTGTTACTGTACTGGTCTTGTGTGTTACTGTACTGGTCTTGTGTGTTACTGTACTGGTCTTGTGTGTTACTATACTGGTTTTGTGTGTTACTGTACTGGTCTTGTGTGTTACTGTACTGGTCTTGTGTGTTACTGTACTGGTCTTGTGTGTTACTGTACTGGTCTTGTGTGTTACTGTACTGGTATTGTGTGTTACTGTACTGGTCTTGTGTGTTACTGTACTGGTCTTGTGTGTTACTGTACTGGTCTTTGTGTTACTGTTCGGGTCTTGTGTGTTTCTGTACTGGTTTTCTGTGTTACTGTACTGGTCTTCTGTGTTACTGTTCGGGTCTTGTGTGTTACTGTACTGGTCTTCTGTGTTACTGTACTGGTCTTGTGTATTGCAGCATTCTTATTTTGATTTATTTTTGTTATATTTTTGTCTTCTGTGTTTTTGTACTGTTTTATTTGATATATGTGTTTTACGTATTATTATGCTGTTTAATATGTCAATATGCTGTTTTATGACTCAGTTTACTGTATTATGTGTTGCTGGTGTCTTTCATGTGTCAATGATGTTTTATGGGTCACTATACTCTTTTATGTGTTAATATACACACACAACCCGCACATATAAAAGAGAGGATCTTACGACGACGTTTCGGCCCGACTTGGACCATTTACAAAGTCACACTAACACACAGAGACAGTTGAAGGGTATTTATAGGCAGGCAGACAGGGGAGGGTACAAGAGAGTGGGGTAATAATGGAGTAAGTAGTGGAAGTAGTAGTAGTAGTAATAGTAGTAGAGGAGACAGTCATAATCTAGGAAAGGAGCACTGCAATGAGGCTAGCGGCCCGCAAGGGTGGGACGAGAACACAGAGGGAAGAAAGGCGAATGAAATGAAGGACAAATACAAGGCAAAAGAAAAGAAAGAAAGGAAAAAACATAGGAGAAAAAAGGTATTGTGCCTTTTTTGTTATTTATGTGTTAATATACTATTTTATATGTCTATACTGTTTAATGTGTTACTGTACTGTTATATGTTACTGTGCTATTCTTACATGTTACTGTACTTGTCTTTTATGTTAGTGTACTTGCTGTAAGTCAGTGTAGTGTTCTTGGTTGTAATGGTCTGGTGATGCTGACAAACTGTGGTAAAGGTCACTTTTATCCTCAACTGTATTTAAGTGTTCTTTTCCATTGTACTGTTCTTGCGTTTTGCTGCACCGATTTTATCTTTACTGTTCTTGTATGTTGATATGCTTGTTGTATCCATGATGTATACTGAAGGTTCTACTCTGCTTTATACACCAAACACTTCAAGCTTTTCCACTGCGTCTTACTCAACAGTGTCTCCCACACTGACATTCATGTTTCTCCCAGCAATTATCTTGCATCACTCTACATTCCCAACACATTCACTTAACATCTACTTTTCTCAAATTTATAATATTTATCCAAACAAACCTATCCACAATACACACCAAAAATCAGTAACTCTCACTTAATAAATTCGACAAACATGGTAATCTCGATCTACCCACCAAAAAGATTTCGATAGCCATTCCTGCAACCTGGCTGTTCCTCTCATTGTTACTGTCTCCAGTACTGCTGTTGTTGCTTTTTGGAATGATTTCTTGCTCTAATATATCTTTACATAAAGTATTTCTTTTACAATTCTGTCTAACGCTGTGTACGGCTTTGATCTGTTTCACTAACACTGGCTGCTACCAAAGTCAGACTTGAATAGAAATATGAGACTAATTATTTTAGTTATTCCTGTCTGTTTACGAGCGTAAAATGGTTCAGTAGCTACAACAGTCTTCATGTTTCATCCAAACAAGACTCAAGTCACTATGGTTCAGTAGCTATGGTAGTTTTATAGGTTTTCTTCCAGCAGGACTAAGTCACTATTACACGCCCCGATGGCATGGTAGCTAGCGCTCTTGCTTCACGCATGGAGGGCCCGGGTTCAATTCCCGGCGGGGCCGAAACATTTCGAAGTGTTTCCTTACACACACACACATACACACACACACAACAGGCCTAGTGTCTAATCGACATGTGCCTGGGACAAAATGGTAACTAACTAACTAACAACAGGCCTATTGTCTAATCGACATGTGCCTAGGACAAAATGGTAACTAACTAACTAACTATGGTTCAGTAGTTACGGTAATCTCAGAGGTATTCTTCCGACAGTGAAAGTCATTATAAGTTATACGTTCACTAGAACTGCTTCACAACTGTGTTAGTCACTGTGGTTACAATATCTTCAACACATTCAAAACCATAATTTTATATTTTTTCAATAAATATGTTACAGTATTTAAAAGACCTTCTTAATGAGATGGGTCGTTCTGGCACTCGGGCTGCGGCCTGAGTGCCAGGAATGGATCAACTGAATTTGAAAGAATCACCTGCTTCTGTCATAGGGCTGCCCCCGCCATAGCGCTGTAAACGGTACTCCACTTGACACAAAGGCGACTCACCGCACCCTTGCCATAGGGCTGCCACCGCCATAGGGATGAAAACGGTACACCACCGACATGAATGCTCACCGTGTCCCTGAAATAGGGCTGTAAACGGTACATGACTTATACCAACTCTGACACTCCTCCGGGAACTACTGCAGTCACCACATAGAGAAGACCCGGGCCAGGACCCGTCCTGGCAAACCTACATGAACATGGGTGTGTTGAACTGGAATGTCCTGACTATGGGTCAGATATGTGGTGATGGTGGCCAATATGACGTTTTTCAGAGCATAGTTCTTGCTGCACAGACAATTTATGTTCCAAATAGAGAAATTAGATCAAACAAAAATGATCCAAAATGGATAAACAATAGTATGATTAAATCACCTCATTGGACAAAAGAAAGGCAGTTAAAGGCGAATCAAAAGAGGAGAGGTGCACGTAAGAAATCAATATATTCAATTAACGCGAGAAATATAAAAGGGAATAAGAAAACCAAAAAGAGATAATGAGGTTAAAGTCGCAAGGGATTCGAAGAGTAATCCAAAAGATTTCTTTCATGTATGCAGAAGTAAGATTAGGGACAAGATAGACCCGCTCAAAAGTCACTCAGGTCAGCTCACCAACAGTGATAGGAAAATGTGTAAATTTTTTAACACTTATTTCCTCTTCGTTTTTACGCAGGAAGATACTAGTGAAATTCCAGACATAAAAAACTATTTTGAGCTGAACGATAATAAGTTATTCATGATTCAAGTCATTAGTGACATGGTTTTCAGACAAATGGAACACTGAAGAAGGTCTACCCATATACTTGTCCAATCTTTTTTTAAAGCTACCCATGGTAGCTCCATCACCCTACTCTGAAGATTGTCACATGCAGCATTCTCCACCTGATCCAGGTAATCAGTCCTTCGGCATGGAGTCGATGTGTTCAGTCCATCAATCTTGAAGCAAGTACAGCACAGGGCCGTAGAGGTGGCTTATATACTGTAGTCAGGTGAGGCAAAACAGGAGGAGGCGGGGTCATAGTGGTACCATCCACTAGTCGAAGTAGGTTTTCGTCCAAAGGTTGGACAAGTGTTGAAGAATTCGTTTGTATCAAGATCCCAAGTTGTTGCTGTGTCAGACAGGGTGTAGATGAATGGTTCAGAGAACCGACAAGTTATTAATTAGACACATGCAACACTTGGGTATCTTTATTGTGGATACCCAAGTGTTGCATATGTGTCTAATTTATAACTTGTCGGTTCTCTGAACCATTCATCTACATCCTGTCTGACACAGCAACATCTTGGGATCTTGATACAAACAAATTATTCAACACTTGTCCAACCTTTGGACGAAGACCTACTTCGACTAGTGGATGGTACCACTATGACCCCGCCTCCACCTGCTTCGCCTCACCTGACTACAGTATATAAGCCACCTCTACAACCCTGTGCTGTACTTCCTACAAGATTGATGGACTGAACACATCGACTCCAGGCCGAGGGACTGATTACCTCAAACTCCTACTCTCCTTACACCTTTCTTCTTTGTATTGGACTGATGAAGCCACTGTGTGGCGAAACGTTTCCTCAATAAAGATACCCAAGTGTTGCATATGTGTCTAATTTATAACTTGTCGGTTCTCTGAACCATTCATCTACATACTATTCAAATCATCCAGGAGTGCTCATTAGAATGAATTTTGGAGTCATCAGCAAATTTGCTTATGCTGCTATTTATTCACTCATCTATGTCGTTTATGTAAATTGTAAACAACAGGGGGCCCAAAACTGACCCCTGTGGGACACCGCTTGAGACGTGGCCCCATTCTGATTTCTCCCTATTTATGCAAACTCTCTGCCGCCTATTTGTCAACCATGCCTATACCCAGGAAAAAAATTCTCCTCCTATTCCGTGTGCCTTAAGTTTCCTCAATAGCCTCTGATGTGGAACTCTATCGAAAGCCTTACTGAAGTCCATATACAGGAACGCTCCTTAGTAAAACCGTGTTGAGATTCATTAAAAAATTTATGCCTTTCAAGATGGCTACGAATTGCCTCGGCAATTATTGATTCCATAAATTTACCAACTATGGAGGTAAGGCTTATTGGTCTATAGTTCGAAGCTAAGGACCTGTCACCTGCCTTGTAAATAGGTATTACATTTGCCCTTTTCCACTTGTCTGGCACTATGCCAGTTTGTAATGATATATTGAAAATATTTGCCAAAGGTTTGCTAAGTTCCTCTTTACATTTCTTTAAAACTCTTGCAAACAGTTCATCAGTTCATCAGTGACCATGTCACTAGTTACTCCAATCGAGCATAGTCTATTATCTTCCTGTTCTACATAATTTATTATTTCTGGAATTCCGCTAGTATCTTCCTGAGTAAAAACTGAGAGGAAGTAAGTATTGAAAATTTCACACATATCCTTATCACTGTTCGTGATCTGTCCTGAGTTACTCTTAAGTGGGCCTATCTTGTCCCTAATCTTACTTCTGTATACCTGAAAGAACCCTTTTGGGTTAGTCTTCGAATCCCTTGCGACCTTAGCCTCATAATCCCTTTTTGCTTTTCTTATTCTTTTTTTTATTTATCTCTTTAATTGAAAATATTGATTTCTTATCTGTCCATCCCCTTTTTGATAAGCCTATATATGCCTCTCTTTTGACCAGTGAGATGTTTTAATCTATTGTTCATCCATTTAGGATCATTTTTGTTAGATCTAATTTCCCTACTCGGAACAAAAGTTGTCTGGGCAGCTAGAACTATGCTCTGGAAAACGTCATATTGGAAACCAAAACCACCTACCTGACCCATAGCCAGGTCATCCCAATTTAGCCCACCTAGGTAATTTCTCAGCCCCATGAAGTCGGCTAAGCGAAAGTCTGGAACAGAGACTTGATTGCAGTTACCCGGGTAATTCCATGATATATTTATACTAAGTGATTTGTGATCGCTTTCCCCAAGCTCTTCATTAACCTCAAGATTATTAATTAGTGATTTTTAGTTGGCAAGAACTAAATCAAGCAAGTTGCTACCTCTAGTTGGTTCTGTCACAAAATGTTTTAAAAAAACAATCCTGAACCGTATCAAGAAAGTCACTATTGAAACTAAGTGATTTGTGATCGCTTTCCCCAAGCTCTTCATTAACCTCAAGATTATTAATTAGTGATTTTTAGTTGTCAAGAACCAAATCAAGCAAGTTGCTACCTCTAGTTGGTTCTGTCACAAAATGTTTTAAAAAAACAATCCTGAATCGTATCGAGAAAGTCACTAGACTCAAGATTACCTGTCACATTGTTCCAATCAATTTGTCTAAAGTTAAAATCTCCCATTAACACAACATTTTCATATTAAGACGCCTTATGAATTTCGTCCCATAGCAGCTTACTGCACTCCCTATCCAGGCTTGGGGGCCTGTAAATCACACCCTCGAGAAACTGTAGCCAAACAGATTCTGTGTCCGATGATTCTAATCTTATATCTTGTAGACAAAATATAAGATTAGAATCATCGGACACAACAATTTAAATTATCTCTGACATACATCGCCACCCCCACCACCCTTCCTGTTGACCCTATCAGTGTGGAATAGTTTGAAACCCTGAATGTTGCACCGGAAGGCTTTTTCCCCTATTTTTCAGGTTGAACCAGGTCTCTGTTATGCAATAATATTTATTACCTGCACTTGCGAATCTTAGCTCATCTATCTTATTTCTTAGACTCCTACTATTTGTATAGAAAACCCTTTAAAGGGGAGCTAGTCACTCTTTCCCCTCTACTATCTCTTTTGTTTGTTGATCAATTGCTTTGCATTTACAAACTTTATTTTGAATATTGTTTTTAAACATATCCCTGAGGTATCCAATATCTCTGTTTCAGGCCTAATACTAAAACCTGATTTTTTTCCACAAACACCCATACCTCTATAATCTATCAGTTTAAAGTCCTAGACAAGTCTCCAATGACCCCCTCAATCGTATGGGCCCTAATGCAATCACTCCAGCCCAGAGATGAACATCCCTTGCATACATATCACGTTTGCCATAAATTTGTCCCAGGTATCGAAGGGAAATTGAAGTTCCTTGGTCCTGTCTAGCCAGCAATTTACAATTGCCCTAGACATCCATTCATTGCCCCCCCTTTCAGGAAAAATGCTACATGATTGGGATACCCCCCTTAGACCTAACGATTTCTATGGCTGACCTGTACTTATCTATAGCTCCTGTCTCCTTTCCCCAATGTAAATTTCCCCCAGCACTAAGACAGATAAGGGGCTTGTTCCCATTACCGACATAATATTATCAACCTGCTGACATGTCACAACACCAGCCTGGGAGGCACACCCTCTGTCTGACCTTCCTGTCTCTGTTACAAAAGCACGGTCCATATATCTTACCTGAGAGTTCCCACAATCAGAATATTCTTACCTTGATTAGCAGAGTAAAGGGGTTTACCTTTACCTCACTGACACTGAAGTACACTCCCTGGAGAACAGAGAATCGATTTCCTACCTTCATCTTCTCTATTACCTTCCTTATCTTCCTTCCCGTTGTGAACCACTTGCCACTTAAAGCGGCTGCCACTTTCCTGTTGGTAGCCATTTCCTCCTTACCAGCTCCAACCATCCACACTCACTCCACCACACCCATCTGGCGGCTTCAGCCTCCTATTTTCCTCCTGAAGTAGAACCTCCTTCTTCAACATTTCCCAACCTGATTTAAAACACTGCAGCGAGCCATGTGCTCGGTATCACACGCAAATTTCCCCAGACAGCTTAGGACAGGTATGACCACACGTGACCACTGACCTCAGCGTACTGACCACCTTACTCTTATCCATGTTCACTTTCAAATTTCTACCTTTACACACCCTATATATGCCTGGTGGAAAAAGCTCTCGTTTCACACGGTGGGGGCCCCAGGTTTGTTCCCCGGGGGAAGGGGTGGAAACATCGGACGTTTTCCCCACACTGGTTGTCTATGTTCACCCATCAGTAAAATGAGCCCCCTGGGTGTTAGTCAACTGGGGGGGGGGGCATCCGGGGAAAAAAACGCCCTAATTTGCCTGAAATGCTCTGCATAACAAGGGGCTTTCTATATAGTAGTATGTCATTGATGTCAGCTAGGCCTGTATACCTTGTACATGTTTTTGTAGTAAATAAAGATACTATTATTATTATTTTTTTTTATTATTATTATTATTAGTAGTAGTAGTAGTAGTTTTTATTATTATTATTATTATTACAGGAATTTCTATCAACTGGTCTCCCCATCAGCATTGGGTTGGGGTGCATTTTTTTCTCCACATTTGGGGGGAATAAAGCTCCCCTAATAACTGATGTTTCCCCAATCATTGCTCATGTTTGCTGCAGTATTTGCAGTGATCACACATGGAGAGACTTTGGTGTTAGAGATTTTTTCAAGATTGCTGGTGGGGGGCAACAGACGGAATTTTTTAAGTGAGTTTTGATTATAAGATGAATCATGATTAAAACACACATTTATAATATAGTACTATACACCTGCAATATACAATACAGCCTCTCCTCACTTAGCGTGTACTCAACCAACGACCGGACTTACGACAGTCTCTCTGATCAGTATTTTATCCCAAATAATGTATATTAGAGCTGATTTCCTCTGTTCTGTTTATTACAGTATTATACAGTACACTACTGTATAAATTTTAAAAAAAATACCAGAAATGTTATAAATGGTACAAAGGTGACATTAAAACAATATTAAAGATGGTTAACACAAACCCACTACCATTATAGTATGTTCTTCACTTAGAAAAAGAATTTGTTTACCGAGGTAGTCTTAGGAACGAAACTCTGTCGTTAAAGGGGGGGCTGTATATAGTTTTACTGTACTTAATTTATAAAAAAAACTTGAAAAAAAAAGTCTCCAAGCTTGCTTTCTGTATTGAGGACTTTTTCTATGGAAATAAATACCAAACAAAGCTTGATATACTTTTTTTAAAGTTTCATTTACCAGTTTCAAAATATTTTCCAGAAAACCAATGTAGAATAATTTATTTTTTTTTTATATACATAATGGGGGAAGGGGGAAAAAAACCTTTCTACTTAAATTTGTTGAAAAAGGCAACTAAAATGCCAGGAGCTAGAAAAACCCCTTTTGTATACATTACTAAATGTAAAAAGAAGTGTTTCTTCCTTTTCGGGTCAACTTGCCTTAGGGGGAAACGGCCAATGCTTAAAAAAAAAAAAAATGGTATTAGATTCCTACCCCAAAATTAAAACTTACCAAAATATTATCAGTAACTCTGAGGTTGTAGGTAGTGGGGGGTAGCCAGCAACCATCCGGGGGGAAATACCGCCCCAAGTGAGTGTAAAACTAAAGCCTGTATTTGTTTTTTATGATGGTAAGGTTGCTGGTGTCGTTTTTTTTTCTCATAAACATGCAAGATTTCAGGTACGTCTTGCTACTTCTACTTACATTTAGGTCACGCCACCAAAAAAAGTACACGTTTATGTATACACACTCATCTGAGTTTTCTTTTTAAATTTTTCTTAATAGTTCTTGTTCTTATTGCTTTTTTCCCTTTATACCATGGGGAAGTGGAATAAAATCTTTCCTCCGTAAGCCATGCGTGTTGTAAAAGTCAACTAAAATGCCGGGAACAATGGGGTAACCCCTTTTCCTGTATAGCTTACTAAAAAAAAAAAAAAAAACCATCAAAGTGGGATGTTTGGGGAAGTGCGTGGATGTTTTGGGAAGATAAGAAAGAGATGATTGTAGATGTTTTAATGAAAAAAGCGGGGTGTCCGGGGTTTAAGTGAGACAAAGCTAAAGGGGGGGAGGAGAGTTTAAGTGGGGGGAAAAAAATAGGATTAGGTCGGGGGGTTTAAATAGAGTTAGAGCTAAACAAGGAGGGCAATAATGTTGAGTAATCAGTTATGGCAGGTAAAAAGGGAATATAAATGTATAAATTAAAGGGAATTATGTGGAGTAAAATAAAGGTTGGATGTGAAAAGAGTTTTTTGGGGGTAGTGAGGCTCAGGTTAGGGGGTGTAGGAGAGGGGAGATTATTTCCCGGGGAAAAGTAGGTCTTAGACAGGGATGTGTAATGTCACCATGGTTTTTTTTAAATATTTATAGATGGGGTTGTAAAAGAAGTAAATGCTGGGGGGTTGAGGAGAGGGGTGGGATTAAAATTAAAGGGGAATTAAATGCAAAATGGGAGTTGGCAGGGGTTTTTTTTTCCGATGATACTTTTGCTTATGGGAGATTCTAAAAAAAAGTTGCAAAGGTTAATGGACGGTTTGGGGGTGTGTAAAAAGGAGAAAGTTGAAAGTGAACATAGATAAGAGTAAGGTGATGAGGGTATCAAACGATTTAAATAAAGAAAAATTGGATATCACATTGGAGAGAGGAATTATGGGAAAAATTTTCAGATATTTGGGGTTAAGTGTCAGCGGATGGGTTTATGAAGGATGAGGTTAACCATAAATTTTTGAAGGAAAAAAAAGGGAGTGGGGGGTTAAAAGGATCTGTGGAGACAAAAATTATCCATGGAGGCAAAAAAAAGGGGAAAGTACGAAAGTATAGTGGTACCAACACTCTTATATGGGTGTGAAGATGGGTTGCAAATGCTGCAGCGAGGAGGAGGCTGGAGGGGGTGGAGATGTCCTGTCCAAGGGTGTGTGGTGTAAATATTATGCAGAAAAAAATTGGGGAAGTGGAAATTAGGAGAAGGTGTGGGGGTTTCTAAAAAAAATTTGTCAGGGGGGGTGAAGAGGGGGGGTTTTGAGGTGGTTTGGTCATTTAGAGAGAATGGATCAAAGTAGAAAAAACTTGGGGGGCTTTTAAACTGTAGGGGGGAAAGGAAAGGCGGGGGGGGGGTTTTCCTAGAAAAAAGGTTGGGGGAGGGGGGGAAAAGGGTTTTTTGGGGAGGGCCACTTCCAGCAAGCATTTTGTGAGCGTGTTAGATAGGGGGGAATGGAGACGAATGGTTTTTTTGGGCATGACGATCTGTTGGGGTGGGGGGGTAAAAATTTTTTAAAAGGGTTCAGGGGGAAAACCGTTAATTGATTTAGTTGGACTTGGTCCTGGTGGGAAGTACAATGCCCCACTTTAACCCTTAAACTGTCCACACGTAATCTACGTTCACTGCCGCACTGCTCCCCAAAATTTTGAAAAAAAAAAAAAAAAAAAGTTTTTTTTTTTTAAAAAAAGAAAACGCATTTTTTTTAAAAAGGATAGGCTAAAAAAAAAATTTTGGGGGCCGATTTTTCCCAGATTTTTAAACCCTACAAGTTGGTGCTG
>WNWK01022548.1:0-32365 GCA_009830355.1 Cherax destructor
ATTTTTAATATTAATTCTACAACAAGATACAACTTCATTAATACTGTCTGTGACGACTACTACTATTATTGCTAATAATAATATTTATAATAATATTTTATCAACACACTTCTTTATGTTACTTCCTTTGGCAAGACAGTGATTGTATTAGTGACAGTGAAAGTGTTTCCTCTTCTTGGGTCCCACTATCTCAGTGGCGCCCAAGAATTGAAAAAAAAACAATTATAGTACAATTACTATTATTGCTGCTCAAAGAACGACAATAGTCTGCGAGGAAAACATTCTTTATCAGAGTTACAATAGTCTGAAACAAGTTTTGGGAAATTACAATGACTAATTTGACGAAGCGCTGTAGCTGATACGGAAGTTTATAGATTTAAAATGCCGTCTCATATATTCTACCGGATGATCAGGGAAGTAAAGTGCTGGAGATTGATTGCAAAATAATTTATACTGTTCGGTGCTTTCTATTTTCAGTTGAAGTATTCCGTATTCTGTATTTCTGATTCAGTAGAAGTAAGCTGGTTATCGTTCAACATGCTGGGAAATATATATCACAAAAGAAGCTCAACTGCATTAACAGGAACAACAGTAACAGATACACCTGTAGAAATTAGCGAGTAATTAAAACGAGAGAAAAACTCAGGAGAAAGAAATGCAAACACAGAGTTCCGATAACATCCAGACCAATAACTCTGCCCTGTTTAAAAATATTAAAGCTAAAAGGAAGGAGAATTAGACAAGAAATATGAGTTTACGAAGATTAATTAGGGTGATTTATAGACAATAAAAGTAAACAGTTTTCCAAATATGTGAATGGAGGAAAAGAAAGATGAGCCCGATGAGAAATTACTGATAACGATGGTCCAAGAAGAAGACAATGAGCAGACAGAAGACATTTCTTCAGTCTTTCTACTTGGTGATAAAAACAGACATTGGTAATATATATATCTTACAGAAGGTGACAGATTCTTAGTTCCTGAAATATTTTGATCATTATTATATGTCACATAAAACTATGTAAATACTAAATAAGACAAAAAATGGGTCGCATCCTGGGACAAAGTTGACCTAATCGCCCGAAATGCTCTACATAACAAACTGCTTTCAGTATAGTAGTATGTCATTGATGTCAACTAGGCCATTATACCTTGTACATGTACTTGTGGAAAATAAAGATAGGTATTATTGTAAATTATCACGTGAGTCTTGTAAATAATCAGTGTTGGGAATCGTCAATAATGAACAGAGAACTTTACAAATTATCCTAGAGGCAAGTGGTTGTCAATGTAAGGCATAAATTATTATTTTGGGTTTGTAAATTACCAGTTTTCGACAGTAAATTATCAGTATTCAACTTTAAATTATCGATGTAAGGTACGTAGTTGTAGCTTTCCCTTGTAAAATTATTAGTGTGATTCTTGTTGTTTCTCAATGTGGTACTTGTTGCTTATCAGAGTGGCACTGTTGCTTATCAATGTGGTTCTTGTAGCTTATCAGAGTGGTATATGTTGCTTATCAATGTGGTACTTGTTGCTTATCAGAGGGGTACTTGGTGTTTATCAGAGTGGTACATGGTGCTTATCAGTGGTGCTTGTTGTTATCAGAGTGGTACTGGCTGCTTATCAATGTGGTACTTGTTGCTTATCAGAGGGGTACTTGTTGCTTATCAATGTTACTTTTGCTTATCAGAGTGGTACTTGTTACTAATCAGAGTGGTACTTTGTTACCAGAGTGTTCTTGTTGCATATCAGTGTTACTTCTTGCTTATCAAGTAGTACTTGTTGCTATCAGTGGTACTTGTTGCTTATCAGTAGTTTTGTTGCTTATCAGAGGTAATTGTTGCTTATCACAGTGGTACTTGTGCTCAATGTGGTACATGGTGCTTATCAGTGGACTTGTTGCATATCAAAGTGTTAATTGTTGCTTATCAGAGTGATACTTGGTGCTTATCAGAGTGGTACTTGTGCTTATCAGAGTGGTACTGGTTGCTTATCAATGTGGTATTTGTTGATTATCAGAGTGGTACTTGTTACTTATCAGAGTGGTACCTGTTGCTTATCAGTGGTGCTTGTTGCTTATCAAAGTGGTACTTGTTGCTTATCAGTGGTATTTGTTTCATATTAGAGTGGTTCTTGTTGCTTATCAGTTTTACTTGGGGCTTACCAGAGTGGTACTTGTTGCTTATCAGAGTGGTACTTGTTGCTTTTCAGAGTTGTACTTGTTGCTATTCAGAGTGGTACTTGTTGCTTATCAGTGTAACTTGGTGCATATCTGAGTGGTATTTTTTTTTCTTAACAGTGGTACATCTTGCTTATCAGAGTGGTACTTGTTGCTTGTGACTGGTTCTTGTTGCTTATCAGAGTGGTACTTGTTGCTTATCAGTGGGTTATGTTGCTTATCAGAGTGGTACTTGTTGCTTATCAGTGGTACTTGTTGCTTATCAGTGGTACTTGTTGCTTATCAAAGTGGTACTTGTTGCTTTTCAGAGTGTTTCTTATCATTGTTCTTGTTGCTTATCAGTGTTACTTGGTGCTTACCAGAGTGGTACTTTGTGCTTACCAGTGTGGTACTTGTTGCTTACCAGAGTGGTACTTGTTGCTTGTCAGTGGTACTTCGTCCTTATCAGAGTGGTTCTTGTTGCTTTCAGTGTTATTTGCTTATGTTTTTCTTACGGGTGGTACTTGTTGTTTATCAGTGGTACTTGCTGCTTATCAGAGTGGTAATTGTTGCTTATCAGTGGTACTTGTTTTTTATCAGTGGTATTTGTTGCTTATCAGAGTGGTTCTTGTTGCTTATCAGTGGTACTTGTTGCTTATCATAGTGGTACTTGTAGCTTATCAGTGGTACTTGTTGCTTATCAGAGTTGAACTTGTTGCTTATCAGTGGTACTTGTTGCTTATCAGAGTGGTACTTGTTGCTTGTCAGTGGTACTTGTTGCTTTTCAGTTGTAATTGTTGCTAATCATTGGTACTTGTTGCATGTCAGTGGTACTTGTTGCTTACCAGAGTGGTACTTGCTGCTTATCAATGGTACTTGTTGCTTATCATTGGTACTAGTTGCCTGTCTGTGGTACTTGTTGCTTATCAGAGTTGTACGTGTTGCTTATCAGTATTACTTGTTGCTTATCAGAGTGGTACCTGTTGCTTATCAAAGGGTACTCCGTGCTTATCAGTTGTACTTGCTGCTTACCAGAGTGGAACTTGTTGCTTGTCAGTGGTACTTGTTACTAATCAGTGGTACTTGTTGCTTATCAGTGGTACGTGTTGCTTACCAGTGGTATTTGTTGCCTATCATTGGTACTTGTTGTATACCAGAGTGGTACTTGTTGCTTATCAGTGGTACTTGTTGCTTAACAGAGTGGTACTTGTTGCTTTTCAGTGTTACTTGTTGCTTACCAGAGGGGTACTTGTTGCTTATCAGTGGTACTTGTTGCTTATCAGAGTTGTACTTGTTGCTAATGAGTGGTACTTGTTGCTTTTCAGAGTGGTACTTGTTGTTTATCAGAGTGGTACTTGTTGCTTATTAGAAGGTACTTGGTGCTTATCAATGGTACTTGTTGCTTACCAGAGTGGTTCTTGTTGCTTATCACTGGTACTTGTTGCTTATCAGAGTGGTACTTGTTGCTTATCAGTGGTACTTGTTTTTTATCAGTGGTACTTGTTGCTTATCAGAGTGGTACTTGTTGCTTACCAGAGTGGTAATTATTTCTTATCAATGGTACTTGTTGCTTACCAGATGGGTACTTGTTGCTTATCAGAGTTTTACTTGTTGCTTATCAGTGGTAATTGTTGCTTACCAAAGGGGTACTTGTTGCTTATCAGTGGCACTTATTGCTGATCAGTGGTACTTGTAAATTAACAGTGTTGAATATTTAACTCTCAGTATGGCACTTGTCATATATAAAATGATACTTGCACGTTATTAATGTCATGCATGAAAATTATGAGAATTATATATGGAAATTATCTGTGAAACAAGTATTTTATCAATTTGATAATTGTAAATTATCATCGATATACTCGTAAATTATCAGAATGCGACTTGTAAATAAAAAATGCTATACTTATAAATTACCAGTGTTAAACTAATTATAAGTGTGGTACTTGAAAATTATCAGTATTGTTTTGATAAATTGTGATGCTTATAAATTATCATTGAAGTGATTATTAATAAATATTGCTGATCTTGAAATTATCGGCATAATACTTGTAAATTATAAGAGTGGTGCTTGTAAATATATATTTTTTAACACACCAGTTATCTCCCACCGACAAAGGGTGACCCGAAAAAACATTTTCACCATCACTCCATCACTATCTTGCCAGAGACACATTACAGCTCAGATGCAGCTCCAAACTGTAACAAATCTCCAACCCTCCTTCATAGTGCAGGCATTGTACTTCTCACCTGCAGGACTCAAGTCCGATTCACCAGTTTTATTGAATCCCACAATAAATGTTACTTTGCTCACACTCCAGCTGTTCATCAAGTTTTAAAAGCCACTTTCTTCCACTCGTACTTAACAGGCTCACACACGGATGTTGAAGCCTATCACGCAGAACACAGCCTTTACCTCCTCCCTCCAACCTTTTCTAGGACGAACCCTAACCATCTTTCTTCCAATATAGATTTATACACCCTCGAAGTCATCCTCAACCATCTGAATAAAAAAACTGTAACCTCACATCTCCTAATTTCCAATCTACGAATTCTCTGCCTGATATTTACACCACACATTGACCTCAGGCGGGAGATCTCCACTGCCTCCTTACCTTTGCAACATTTAAAATACATGCTTCACACCCATATTAGAGGGTGTATACCATTATATATTGATATGTTCTCTTTTTGCTTCCATGGATAACGTTATTTTTGTCTCCACGGATGTCTTAATGTCCTGCCCACGTCTTCCTGCTTACCATTTCTATGGTTCACCTCAATTTTCACTGCCATATTATATATGTACTTAAAATAGAAAAATTACCACACTTGCTCACAATTGTGAAGGTTACTTCCTACAATCACAAACACATTAACACACTACATACACTTCAACCGGATATTCATGATTGCTTTTGAAGAAGAGAGTAATAGAAGACATCAGTGATGATTGTAGGCAATAAGTGAGCCACTTCAATCACTCTCTTCTAATTTAAAGTAAGCTAGAGCCTCTTTCAGAATGAAAAACTATCAAAGCGCAAACTCATTCAGAATGCATCTACTCGCCAGAAAAGTGTTTTTTATAATGTTTGGTCGAATCTATAAACAAAAAAATAATACTGCAAGATATTACTTAGATAACACACACCTACCTTCATTTAATGGAAAAATGTGAAATCTTATTGGCAAGTTATCTTCTTTGTTGAAAATATTTCCCCAAACAACTGGTCAACTCAGTGAAAAAAATAGCTGTAGTCGGTGACGAAGGTTCTGAAGTGGGTTCTGAGCAGGGTCAGGAGTTGAGCTTGAGGTGGACGTGAAGTTGACGATGTTTGGGATAATCTTGAGGACGTCTTGTGAAGGTGGTGAGTCAGGAAAGTCGAAAGTTGGCATGTTATTTAGATGGTACAGTTCGTTGATTGTTGTGTTGAAAGTGCCGGGATTTGTTGCATTAGCGACGTGTGCATACATCATGCAGTACAGCACCTTGGATGGGGCAGCGTCGGGAAGTGCAGAGAGAGAGTTTGAAGTTAAGGAAGACTGTTGTGTTGCTTGGAGAATTTTTTTGTTCTCTGACTGTTGTTTGGTTATAGCGGAAAAAGTCGGCGATTTTTGGCTATTTTTCTTTGCTTGTAACAGTTGGAGCACTAAAGGCAGCCATGATCAAGTTAGCCTGTCCAGACATACAGACGGAAGTGATTATTATCACTGTTTTGTGGAAAATATAGTAAGTAAACATGATGTTCACTTGCTGAAAACAGCTGGAGGCCATATGATATGTGGTCCAATTCCCTCTCAAAGCGGGAAAGAAGCTGAAATTGAATCAGTGGAAAATGTACTTGTACAAGAATAACTGCTGATCATGTACCACAACAAAAATTATCATTACTGGAAGAAATGAATGAGCCAGATGATAAGTTGTGGAATCTAAATGCGATAGGCATTGATGTAAATAAACCAAGACCACAAGAGTTTCAGACTTATAACCAATATTTGGACACTGTCAAATATGAAGATGGACAGTATTGGGTTAGGTTACCATGGAAATTAAATCCACCACATCTGCCTAGCAATTATCGCATGGCTTTCGGGCAAATGAAAGCACAAATACATGAGCTCAAGAAGAATCCAGAGCTGCTGACTGTCTATGATAATATCATACAAGAACAGTTGGACAAAAACTTCATTGAGGAAATAGTCGAAGATAAGTTGGAGACAGATGCTCATTATCTACCGCACCAAGGAGTCAGAAAGAATTCTGAAACCACTCCACTAAGTGTTGTATATAATTGCAGCGCACGTGCTAATAAATTTTCAGCAAGTGATTGCCTGTTGACAGGACCCTCACTAACTGAGAAGCTTGGAGACGTGGTTATGAAATTTCGCTCAAACGTATAAGCCTACACTTCTGATATTTCCATAACTTTCTTAAGAGTAGGCCTACAAGAAATAGACAGAGATTATACTCGATTCTTGTGACCTGAAAATCCACATGATCCTCAAAGTCCAGTGAAAACATATCGTTTCAAGTCAGTTTTGCTTGATGCAACATGCTCTTCATTCTTGCTAGAAGCTACTCTAAATACACATCTGAAGAAATCTGAAAGTCCCTTCAAAGAAATCTTAAATAAAAGTTTTTATGTGGACAATCTTCAAAGTACTGTAAATAAAGAGGAGGATTTGAAATCCTTATACAGAGAAGCTAACAAGGAGTTGAAAGAAGCAAATATGCCTCTAAGGATGTGGAATACTAATTCAACTCAGTTAAGGGAACTAATCAAACAAGATTTCCCTGAAGCTGAAATTCCTGATTGCAACAACATGCTTGGACTTAATTGGAACACACAGGAAGACAAATGACTCTCAAAAGAATAAACAATAAACGAAGCACTAGACTCACCAAACGAAGTTTACTGTCAGACGTATCACAATGTTTTGATCCTCTAGGATTCGTCTCACCAATCGCCATAAAAAATAAAATGCTTGTGCAAGATGCATGGAAGCTCAAAATAGGTTGGGATGAGAACTTGCCTCTAGAAATGAGTGAAGCATGAGATGAAATATCCAAGGAGTTTAAACAACTTCATGAAAATAAATTTCCCAGACAATCGAGTGGGAAAAAAGTAGACATTACATGTGTACTTGTAGCTTACATGAGTAATGCTGAAGGAAGTACTTTAATTACTTCAAAGGCCAGGGTTGCACCCTTGAAGGTCAGAACAGTACCACAACTGGAACTAACAGCACTCTATGTAGGTACAAAATTAGCTGTCTATCTCAACAAAGTACTTGATCATCTCACTATTGAAAAAACCGTGATTTGGAGTGACAATGAAGCAGTTCTCCAGTGGTTAAGAAATAATAAGAGTAAGTTGGTCTATATACAGAACAGAGTAGCAGAAATAAGAGAGATGCAGAGAGACTATGTCTTTCTCCACGTCTCTACACAAGAGAACCCAGCTGACATGTTGTCACGTGGTGTCCCACTCAAGAACTTTGTGGATAATAAATTATGGCTCCACGGACCTAACTGGCTCTCTAATGAAAATAACTTGCCTCAGAAAAAATATAACATTATGCCAGAAGAAACAGTCTGCTTGAACACAGCAGAAATAATCTGCTTAAATACATCAGAAACACCAGAAATAGTCATTGATGGATCTAAATATTCATCTTTGGATAAACTCTTAAGAATTACAGCTCTTGTCTTTAAATTCATTAAAGGGACAAAGCCTAATTATGAATTTCCTGAACCCATCAAATACTGGTTAATACAAGTACAGAAAAATGTCTTCTCTACAGAGTACAAATGTCTGGAAACACAGGATAAATCACCAAAAAGAAACTTAATATGATTAATTCTTTAGGACTTAATCTCGAATCAGAAAAAACTATAAGACGTCGAGGAAGAATCCATAATTCTTCACTACCTAAAGAAACAATACATCCATTAATGATCCCTAAGAATCATTAGCTAACAAGCCTGATTGTTAAAAATACCCACAGTAACGTGTTACATGATAGAGTAGCTGACACACTTTGTCACATACGACAATCCTACTGGATACTTCAAGGTCGACAAAGTGTAAAAAAACAAATAAGGGACTGTATTACTTGTCGTCACTACGATATGCGGGTATGTCAGTATCCAGGTCCACTTCCATATCCCTCCAAGCGAGTATGTCATGTCACTCCATTTGAGGCAACAAGTGTAGATTACACTGGACCAATAATTTTAACTAATATAGTTGGCAAAGTACCATCAAAGTGTACATCTGTTTGTTCACCTGTGCTACGACTAGAGCAGTACACCTAGAAGTAGCCACTGATATGTCTGCTGAAACCTTTATCAAACTATTCAGAAGGTTTGCAGCCAGAAGGGTGTGTCCCAGACTGATAATTTCAGACAATGCAACGAACTTTGTTGCAGGTGCTGCTTATATAAGCAAGATCTTTGTCCAACCAGAGGAACAATAGATGCTGAATATACGCAGTTGTTGTTGGAAACACATTCCTACTAAGGCTCCATGGCAAGGCGGATTTTATGAAAGAATGATTGGCATCGTAAAACGTTGTTAAAAAAAAACTCTTCATCGTCAGCAAATCGTTTAGAAGAATTTCGAACAGTCGTAACTGAAGTAGAAAACAGTGTCAACAATAGACCTCTAACTTAAGTTACCGATAATCTGGACAATTTGGAAGTTTTAAGTCTATCTCATTTACTCCATAGTAGAAGGCTCGAACCAGTTCCTCCTATGAATGACAAAGAAATCATGGAGGATCCTACTTATCTCGAACCTGAGCAACTCAGACATAAATTCAAACACCTTAATAAAGTGATTGAACGTTGAGATAAAATTTGGTGAGAAGACTATCTCACCTCACTGAGAGAACATTTCTATGGAGCTGGTGTTAAAGAAAATCATATGTTCTTAAGACCTGGTGACAGTAATTATTGACAATGATGGTCCAAGGTCCTAATGACCTATTGGAAAAATAGTGACCATACATCCTCATGGAAATGGAACCATCAGGACAGTTGAAGTTCTGAGCAAAGGTGTTGTGAATAATGTACAAAAGGTAAACTAGTGCTGTTAGAATTGCACAGTGTTGAAAACAAACTTAGTAATTCTCCAGAAACCCTACAGACTAAAGTTGTTAAGAAAAGAAAATCAGCAATGGTGGGGAGTGAGAAAATAAAAATGATGTTAAGAGATGAATAGTCCACCCTCATTGAACTTTCGCCCACCCCCAGTGTGGAGAAAATTCTCCAGTAAAGTGGGTATATCTCAGCCCTCTCAGCCCCCTTCAGCTCTCTGAGGGACTTAGCCCTCCAAAAAGGGGCTAGTGGACTCTTCTTCACAAACAGATTTATCAAGCCCACATGATCGTACCAGCATTACGAGGAACGCTTTCCTCTCCTTGATAATTCTTGTTGCATCTACACAGTGAGAGTTAGACGAGAGTAATTACTCTTTCTCCTAAGCAGGAAAATTATGGCAAAACCCTGAACCCACTTTATCTACAATTTTTCGGCTATTATGAATTGTAGTCTATAACTAGATAACAAGAAATCTACCATCATGTATTGAATGCTTTTGCAATGTGTAGCAAGGGAGAGAAATTAAGCTGAGTTCAGTATATCCTTTGTGGAGACAATGAGGAGCAAGACGGCAGAGGGCAGTAGGCTCAGATTAATTCAAGGAACTGACGAGAGACATGAGTCACGAGGGCGTTGCTTCCTTATCATTAAAAAGTAAAGGAACAATAATGAGCAGTGCGTTCTTGATTCTTGTTCATTCTGACAATATGACTCATATGAGTCAGGAAATTTGCAGTAGATATAATCACGTAGTGTCAATGCATATCCGTGTTATTCCTGCGGTGGATAATTCCACGAAACTATGAACATGTGATGGTTTTGAATGACGTGTGTAGCTGGAATGTGAGTGATTGCAATGAACATTTCTGACGTGTTGTAATGAACACAAGTGCAACATTCTCCGTGTGACACTTCTGCATTCATCCACAAGACAACATTCTCTGCCTACAATGTGCAGTCAATGCCACAATCTCACGTTACACTAGGAAGGTATTAATCTCACTTGTAAAACCGATTATAAACTGCAGTTTTAGGCAGACACAAAGTGATTAGGTCTGACATATTCTAGACCGTTATGTGAAAGCCATCCACAAAACTCAGGCGAGTAGCTTACCACACCCCAGTAAATTTTTGTACTGGAAAATATATATATTAGGTTCTTAACCTTAACTATAATCGTCATTCTACAGCTCAAAGGTGTGGCTACCACGACTCAAGCGAAGGAGACTTTGTGACTGCTGCTGCAAGAGGTCTCAGTCATTACTGAAGCTAAGTATATTTCAGTTTATGTCGGAAAGTAGACTTGGCTGGTAAATTCCCCCACAGTGTTCCCTGGCTTTGTCGTTGACTAGCTGCATCATCTCCGATACCTCATTCTGTGTGGTAAGCTTGGGGTGAAGGGAGAATGGCAAGTGTGTGTGGAGGCACATACCCTGGGTTGTTCATAGTGGGGGTGGAGAGGGGTGGAGGAGAGCATAGGCCTAGATCTGGTTGGCGGTCCTCATGGAAGGCGGGGTAGAGAGGTGGAGGTGGTGTGAGGACTGATGAAAGTGAGGGAATAGTGGAGAAGGGGTGATTACCCGAGGAAGCAGGCATGGCACAGTTGCCCACTCATTGCTCTAAATGACACCTCATTATACATGACCACACACTATACAATGATACACAGCCCCATTATAAACAACACACTGCTATACACTACACTATCTACACTATACACACAAAGTGAACAAACACTCTGTTATCGAAATGAGCCTGCACTGTGTATGTTGCATGTTTGGGGGAAGGGAGGGAAACACATGCAGTCGTACCCCTCCTTTATATTGCCCACCTTCCCTCACTGCTCCCTCCAACCTTCAGATGATCATTATGTATCCTCTCTCACTGGCACTCACTTCATGTACACAACACTTTTCTTGAATCGAATGGGAAAAATGAAGTGCAGGGTCTTCTTGCCACTTCAAAATGAGCTGAAGGTATTCACACACCAGCCTGGTGATGATAATCCTGGTAGGTGTTCTTGATTGGAAGACATTATGCCAAAGCCACAGAGAGGGATGCCAACGCAATAATTAATTCTGAACCTAACGAAAAAAAAAGTATATTTCGTTGTGTTTGTTTATTAGTAAATTATTGTAAACAATTCTAAAATATATTTAGTTGGATTAGGCTAAATTAAATTGCGCTTGTTATAATAAGGTTAGGTAATTTTACCTATTCGGCACGACATATATGTAGACAGTAAGTAGATAGTAATCCTATTGCTACTTTTCGTAGTCTCCCCTTGGACGAATTTGTTGTGGGCCCACCAGAGGGCACTGCATCAAATTTGACATACACAGCCATGCCTCGCTCTCACTCCTAGACTTGTGGCCTTCCAGTTAACAAGCTTTCCTTCTGGACTGCCCGCTGTGAGCCCCATTATTCCAATAAGGACGAATACCACTTGTTCATGGTCACAATAAAATATATACTGCTTGTGGAGGATAGTACACCAAACGGGGATAAGAATGAAATTAGCTTAAGGTACCCACACCACCGTATGTCCTCCCCTCTGGATCGCAACACTGAGTCTCGGAAAGAGGAAGCTGGCCGCCCTGTGATCCCTGGTTTCTGTGATGAGTTTTTCACCCAGCTCTTTGAGGAACTTTTGAGCACACTTGCCAAATGCTCCAAGAGTCTCCGACCCTATTGGGATGAAGTTATAACAAGGGAAAAGGCCTTCATATTTGCGGGTCTTTTGGGTCTCCCTGTGGCTGGCAGCTCCACCCCCTTCAGCTAAGGAGTATGACAAGTAGGTGTCTGCCATTGTGGCAACACAGGTGTAGTCCCAAGAAATCAGAACGCTTTTGACTTCCGTCAGTCCTCTGCACTTAGGGTTCCCATTGGGCTGGGCAATGGGCTGTGGCGAGGCTTCTCCTTATCATGTTGTTGACCTCCTCATGTCTTGCATTCTTCCATTCTGATGTGTGACACACGAGACCATGAAGTCCGAATTGATCAGCCGTCGCCCTGCCGCAAATACACCAATGTTCGGTGAGTATGGGGTCGGATAGGCGAAGAGCAACACCAATCCGAATGGCCTGTGGATAGAGTCGAGTGCCCAGGGAGGAATTGGGAACAGCTAGAAGGAAATCTCCTGAGTGTGGTGCCTTCACTGCTAGGAGACGAGCTTTGTCCTTTCCTGAAGCGTTGGTGAGCATTGCGCTGGCGATTCTTTCCATGATCGGTTTGTCCCAGTGGGACTGTTTGTGCTCTTTGGGAGGAGCTGGGGTCTACTAGAGGAGTCTGCAAGGATGTCCCAACTCATGGCTGCTTCAGTGAACCTGGGGTCTTGAGCTCTTATCACGTCTCTCAAGCGTTCGGAGACAATCTTCTTGACTAATCCACTGGAAGCCAAACATGAAGACAAATGCAGGTAAAGCTATCTGCGTTGCTTTGCGCACCCCTATACCTCCAAATCGCACTGGGAGGGTTGACTGATCCCATTGCAGATCTTCTAGTGACAGATTCAGTGCCTTCTTAAAGGTTGATCTCAGAAGTGCTTCATATTCGTTGAGTGTTGGGGTGTCAAAAGAGGGTGTGCACCTCAGGAAGTGAGTCTTGGCAGAGTAAGACACCTTGTGAGGAGATACAGGGCATCATGAGCATCAAGACCGATTATTCTCTCCTCCATTCTCTTCAGGTCATTCAGTTTGTCCTTGAGTGTGGGAAATGCATTCGCATTTCCCAACGAGACTGAGTTTAGTCTGGTTCCTTAGCATTTCCAATATTTTGTATAATTTCCTCTCAAAGAATGCAAGCATCACGTATGTACTGTTCACGGTCGAGAGTTTAGCCATTCACGGCATCATTGTTTCTATTCCACAGTTTTTTTTCTGTAAGAGCTGCCGCTAATGCTAAAGGTGACAGAGCCCTCACGCACACACACATACCTATGACTCGAACCCTGCAACCACAAATAGGTGAATACACACACACGTGTGCCTCGTGAGAACAATTTTTTTCATATCTTCCTTTATGTGTATGGTGTTTAGTTCCCGTTGCCAATTTTTTAATCAATACCTGGAGTCCACTGGAAAGCTTAGTGAAAGTCACATATGAAGTCTAATAACGTGTTCAGGAGTCTAATAACGTGTTCAGGAGTCTAATAACGTGTTCAGGAGACACCAAGACTAATTTAAATCAACAATAATTTAATTAATCATGACATTTAAGTTTTATTTCCTTTCAACATTATTAATATTTCTTCAGATTTTTAATATCATTCACATATTTTACAACTGTTTTATCATTCTCTTGTTTCTAAATTTCTCTGTGCACACTTGCCACATTATTTTCTAATAAAATACACGTAAATCGTTCTCTTCTATATATTCCATGAATTATCGTGTGCCGTTACTGCCAAGTGACTGATAGCTCAGTGGCACGGCAGGAAGCTCACAACCGAAGGGGCCTGGGTCCGGCTTCCAGATACGAGGAAAAATATTTGCAAATTTACTTATACATATTGCCGCTTTTCACAAAGTTATATATAAAACTTTCTTCTGATTTCACATTTACTTGCAATTATCATAATTATGCAATCACTTGTACACTCCCAAACACCCATCACTAATAGAGACTCCCATACACACACACATTAGTAATCCCACACTCTCAAACTCTCTTCCATACTCTTAAACTCTCTTCAATACTTTCAAACTCTCTCCGATACTCTCATACTCACAAACTCTCTCCCATACTCTCAAACTCTCTTCCATACTCTCAAGCCCTTCCATACTCTCAAACTCTCTCCCATACTCTCAAACTTTCTTCCACACTCTCAAACTCTCTTCCACACTCTCAAACTCTCTTCCATACTCTCAAGCCCTTCCATACTCTCAAACTCTCTTTCATATTTTCAAACTCTCTTCCTTACTTTCAAACTCTCTACCATACTCTCAAACTCGCTCTCATACTCACAAACTCTCTCCCATACTCTCAAACTCTCTCCCATACTCTCAAACTCTCTTCCATACTCTCAAACTCTCTCCCATACTCTCAAACTCTCTTCCATACTCTCAAACTCTCTTCAATACTTTCAAACTCTCTTCCATACTTTCAAACTCTCTTCCATACTTTCAAACTCTCTTTCATACTCTCAAACTCTCTTCCATACTCTCAAACTCTCTTCCATACTCTCCAACTCTCTCCCAGTCTCTCCGTTCCAGCTCTGATGGGAATGTCAGTCTGAGCTACAAAGTTGCTGTACCGTGAGAGGCTGTATTTATTCTACTGTCTTTTGCGTGTCCGTCTGTCTCTCCGACCACCCGTCTCTTGGCCTATTTGAATGCCTGTCTATCTGAAAATCTGGTTTTATATTGTTTTATGACTCAGTGACTGTCCGTTTTACATTCTCTGCATTAATATTAGTTACTGGATATTTTCCACGTGTGGTTAGAGTGCAACTATTGTTGAGTGCTATCCTTCTATTATTAATTTGTATTTAGCAAGCGGAATGGGATCCTCTGCCTCACCCACATATCAAATCATCGTTTTTTAAATAGTTTTCGTAGGAAGGTTAATACAATGATAGGACAGTAGACTCCCTGCAAATAGAATAACAAATTGAAGACAAATAACTGCCAAATATATAATTGAAAGGCAGATTACCGACAGATGCAAAGGTGAATTCCTGATGTATAATCCAGACATTTTGTGAATAAAGACATGCCAGCAACCATTAAGAACATTAAAATATGAAAATGTTTGGGTCTTTGGATTAAACTCAAAATATTTATACTCATACATGTGGTATGAGAAACGTTGATCTATAAATCAAATATCCTATCACCTCCTTCAGAGGCAGTGCCCCTCACCCACCGGCGTTCCTTCTTTTTCTAATATCTAACTAAATAAGTAAGTAGTAGGTTTATTCAGGTATACACAAATGCAATGACATACATTATCATACATAGCATCATATGTGTAGAGAACTTAGGATAACCCAAAAAAGTCAGACAAAGTGACTTATTTCCATTGGGGTCCGCCATCCTGGGCACCACCTGCCTTGCACTCTTGAAACCTGCTGGAGGCCTCTCTAGTATCTCCGGTACTATCAACACGAATAAAAACATGGCTTCCTCGATTAATCGTCTCTGTTTACAAACATTGCTAAGGCAGCCGTTATCGACATACACAAAAGGAAGATTTAAGAAGACATTGAAGTCCATGTGCGTAGACCCTGGGGTAGTCACAGATGTGCCAGAGAATACCAGGGACCATGAGACTGCCATGCAATACCAGGGACTATGAAACTGCCATGCAATACCAGGGACTATGAGACTACCATGCAATACCAGGGACTATGAGACTACCATGCAATACCAGGGACTATGAGACTACCATGTAATACCAGGGACTATGAGACTACCATGCAATACCAAGGACTATGAGACTGCTATGCAATACCAGGGACTATGAGACTACCATGCAATACCAGGGACTATGAGACTACCATGCAATACCAGGGACTATGAGACTGCCATGCAATACCAGGGACTATGAGACTACCATGCAATACCAGGGACTTTGAGACTACCATTCAATAACAGGGACTATGAGACTGCCATGCAATACCAGGGACTATGAGACTACCATGCAATACCAGGGACTATGAGACTGCCATGCAATACCAGGGGCTATGAGACTACCATGCAATACCAGGGACTATGAGACTGTAATGCAATACCAGGGACTATGAGACTACCATGCAATACCAGGGACTATGAGACTGCCATGCAATACCAGGGACTATGAGACTGCCATGCAATACCAGGGACTATGAGACTTCCATGCAATACCAGGGACTATGAGACTACCATGCAATACCAGGGACTATGAGACTGCCATGCAATACCAGGGACTATGAGACTGCCATGCAATACCAGGGACTATGAGACTACCATGCAATACCAGGGACTATGAGACTGCCATGCAATACCAGGGACTATGAGACTGCCATGCAATACTAGGGACTATGAGACTACCATGCAATACCAGGGACTATGAGACTGCCATGCAATACCAGGGACTATGAGACTACCATGCAGTACCAGGGACTATGAGACTGCCATGCAATACCAGGGACTATGAGACTGCCATGCAATACCAGGGACTATGAGACTACCATGCAGTACCAGGGACTATGAGACTGCCATGCAATACCAGGGACTATGAGACTGCCATGCAATACCAGGGACTATGAGACTGCCATGCAATACCAGGGACTATGAGACTCCATGCAATACCAGGGACTATGAGACTGCCATGCAATACCAGGGACTATGAGACTGCCATGCAATACCAGGGACTATGAGACTACCATGCAATACCAGGGACTATGAGACTGCCATGCAATACCAGGGACTATGAGACTGCCATGCAATACCAGGGACTATGAGACTACCATGCAATACCAGGGACTATGAGACTGCCATGCAATACCAGGGACTATGAGACTGCCATGCAATACCAGGGACTATGAGACTACCATGCAATACCAGGGACTATGAGACTGCCATGCAATACCAGGGACTATGAGACTGCCATGCAATACCAGGGACTATGAGACTCCATGCAATACCAGGGACTATGAGACTCCATGCAAACCAGGACAGAGACTGCCATGCATACCAGGGACTATGAGACTGCCATGCATTACCAGGGACTATGAGACTGCCATGCAATACCAGGGACTATGAGACTGCCATGCAATACCAGGGACTATGAGACTACCATGCAATACCAGGGACTATGAGACTCCATGCAATACCAGGGACTATGAGACTACCATGCAATACCAGGGACTATGAGACTACCATGCAATACCAGGGACTATGAGACTCCATGCAATACCAGGGACTATGAGACTGCCATACAATACCAGGGACTATGAGACTGCCATGCAATACCAGGGACTATGAGACTACCATGCAATACCAGGGACTATGAGACTGCCATGCAATACCAGGGACTATGAGACTGCCATGCAATACCAGGGACTATGAGACTACCATGCAATACCAGGGACTATGAGACTGCCATGCAATACCAGGGACTATGAGACTGCCATGCAATACCAGGGACTATGAGACTACCATGCAATACCAGGGACTATGAGACTGCCATGCAATACCAGGGACTATGAGACTGCAATGCAATACCAGGGACTATGAGACTACCATGCAATACCAGGGACTATGAGACTGCCATGCAATACCAGGGACTATGAGACTACCATGCAATACCAGGGACTATGAGACTGCCATGCAATACCAGGGACTATGAGACTACCATGCAATACCAGTGACCATGAGACTGCCATGCAATACCAGGGACTATGAAACTGCCATGCATTACCAGGGACTATGAGACTGCCATGCAATACCAGGGACTATGAGACTACCATGCAATACCAGGGACTATGAGACTACCATGCAATACCAGGGACTATGAGACTACCATGCAATACCAGGGACTATGAGACTACCATACAATACCAGGGACTATGAGACTACCATGCAATACCAGGGACTATGAGACTACCATACAATACCAGGGACTATGAGACTACCATACAATACCAGGGACTATGAGACTGCCATGCAATACCAGGGACTATGAGACTACCATGCAATACCAGGGACTATGAGACTGCCATGCAATACCAGGGACTATGAGACTGCCATGCAATACCAGGGACTATGAGACTACCATGCAATACCAGGGACTATGAGACTACCATGCAATACCAGGGACTATGAGACTACCATACAATACCAGGGACTATGAGACTACCATACAATACCAGGGACTATGAGACTACCATACAATACGGTTGTGTCAGACTTGCCTGGAACTACGATTTACTATTCACTTTCAGAGGTAAACACATATTTTTTTATGAATTAGATGTAAAGAAAGCATTCAATTCTTTAGGAAATACTCCAATTTCTATATTAAATAAGAAAAATTCTAAAAAAATATTTTTTTATGCAATAATAGCAATTATTCAATATTTATTTTTTGCAACATGCATTAAAAAGCTTTTATATTTGGAGGGAAAATGTACAGGTAAAACAAATACATTTTTTTTTAAGAACATTCCTTATATTTTTGAATACGAATATATACATTATTTGTAAGAGGACTCAGGATATATTTTGTTTGGGAAAGTTTTCAATATGTAATCGAATGAGTATTTTATTTGAAAAAGATAAAAATAATTATTGAGGATATAATTAAATAAGTATACAAGATATGATGTAGGGCGTAATGATAGTAGTTTGTTGGACTATGTATTGGTAGATAAAAGACTGTTGAGTAGACTTCAGGATGTACATGTTTATAGAGGGGCCACAGATATATCAGATCACTTTTTAGTTATAGCTACAGTGGGAGTAAAAGGTAGATGGGATACAAGGAAAATAGAATCAGTAAGTAAGAGAGAGGTGAAGGTTTATAAACTAAAAGAGGAGGCAGTTAGGGTAAGATATAAACAACTATTGGAGGATAGATGGGCTAGTGAGAGTGTAGGCAATGGGGTCGAAGATGTATGGGGTAGATTTAAAAATGTAGTGTTAGAGTGTTCAGCAGAAGTTTGTGGTTACAGGCGAGTGGGTGCAGGAGGGAAGAGGAGCGATTGGTGGAATGATGATGTAAAGAGAGTAGTAAGGGAGAAAAGTTAGCATATGAGAGGTTTTTACAAAGTAGAAGTGATGCAAGGAAGGAAGAGTATATGGAGAGAAAGAGAGGTTAAAAGAGTGGTGAAGCAATGTAAAAGAGAGCAGATGAGAGAGTGGGTGAGATGTTATCAGCAAATTTTGTTGAAAATAAGAAAAGTTTTGGAATGAGATTAATAAGTTGAGGAAGCCTAGAGAACAAATGGATTTGACAGTTAAAAATAGGAGAGGAGAGTTATTAAATGGAGAGTTAGAGGTATCGGGAAGATGGAGAGAATATTTTGAGGAGTTGTTAAATGTTGATGAAGACAGGAAGCTGTGATTTCGTGTGTAGGGCAGGAGGAATAACATCTTGTAGGAGTGTGGAAGAGCCAGTTGTGAGTGTAGGGGAAGTTCGTGAGGCAGTGGGTAGAATGAAAGGGGGTAAGGCAGCTGGGATTGATGGGATAAAGATAGAAATGTTAAAAGCAGGTGGGGATATAGTTTTGGAGTGGTTGGTGCTATTATTTAATAAATGTATGGAGAGGGTAAGGTACCTAGGGATTGGCAGAGAGCGTGTATTGTTCCTTTGTATAAAGGCAAAGGGGACAAAAGAGAGTGCAAAAATTATAGGGGAATAAGTCTGTTGAGTGTACCTGGTAAAGTGTATGGTAGAGTTATTATTGAAAGAATTAAGAGTAAGACAGAAAGTAGGATAGCAGATGAACAAGGGGCTTTAGGAAAGGTAGGGGTGTGTAGACCAAGTGTTTACAGTGAAACATATAGGTGAACAGTATTTGGATAAGGGTAAAGATGTTTTTGTGGCATTTATGGATTTGGAAAAGGCGTATGATAGGGTAGATAGGGGGGCAATGTGGCAGATGTTGCAGGTGTATGGAATAGAAGGAAGGTTACTGAAAGCAGTAAAGAGTTTTTATGAGGATAGTGAGGCTCAGGTTAGAGTGTGTAGGAGGGAAGGGGACTATTTCCCAGTAAAAGTGGGCCTTAGACAAGGATGTGTGATGTCACCGTGGTTGTTCAATATATTTATAGATGGGGTTGTAAGAGAAGTGAATGCGAGGGTCTTGGCAAGAGGTGTTGGGCTAAAAGATAAAGAAGCAAATACAAAGTGGGAGTTGTCACAGTTGCTTTTTGCTGATGACACTGTGCTTTGGGAGATTCTGAAGAGAAGTTGCAGAGGTTGGTGGATGAATTTGGTAGGGTGTGTAAAAGAAGAAAATTGAAAGAGAATATAGGAAAGAGTAAGGTGATGAGGATAACAAAAAGAATAGGTGACGAAAGATTGGATATCAGATTGGAGGGAGAGAGTATGGAGGAGGTGAATGTATTCAGATATTTGGGAGTGGACATGTCGGCGGATGGGTCTATGAAGGATGAGGTGAATCATAGAATTGATGAGGGGAAAAGGGTGAGTGGAGCACTTCGGAGTCTGTGGAGACAAAGAACCTTGTCCATGAAAGTAAAGAGGGGAATGTATGAGAGTATAGTTATACCAACGCTCATATATGGGTGTGAAGCATGGGTGATGAATGTTGCAACGAGGAGAAGGCTGGAGGCAGTGGAAATGTCATGTCTGAGGTCAATGTGTGGTGTGAATATAATGCAGAGAATTCGGAGTTTGGAAATTAGGAGGAGGTGCGGGATTACCAAAACGATTGTCCAGAGAGCTGAGGAGGCGTTGTTGAGGTGGTTTGGACATGTAGAGAGAATGGAACGAGACAGAGTGACTTCGAGAGTGTATAAATCTGTAGTGGAGGGAAGGCGGGGTAGGGGTCGGCCTAGGAAAGGGTGGAGGGAGGGGTAAAGGAAGTTTTGTGTGCGAGGGCTTGGACTTCCAGCAAGCATGTGTGAGCGTATTTGATAGGAGTGAATGGAGGCATATGGTTTTAATACTTGACGTGCTGTTGGAGTGTGAGCAAAGTAACATTTATGAAGGGATTCAGGGAAACCGGCAGGCCGGACTTGAGTTCTGGAGATGGGAAGTACAGTGCCGGCACTCTGAAGGAGGAGTGTTAGTGTTGCAGTTTTATAACTGTAGTGTAAAGCACCCCTCTGGCAAGACAGTGATGGAGTGAATGATGATGAAAGTTTTTCTTTTCGGGCCACCCTGCCTTGGTGGGAATTGGCCGATGTGTTAATAAAAAAAAAAAATTACGTATTCTAAAGGGGGTTGCCTGCAGATAATGTAAGTTAATTAAAAGTATGTTAAAAATACATATTACTTAAGAAATATTACTTTATAATGAAGCTGTAAGTATAATGTAACATCATTGAAACATTTTCAAGGTACTGAATGTATCTTTTGCTTATCCCTAATAATAAATATTCTTCACCAGAAACAAACATTGTGATCTAATGTTAAAACATTGTTAACTCGTGAATGTATATCCCTTTCTAACAAAGCCGATGTTCTAAGATTGTTAAAACATGTCTGAATAAGTAGAATCATTTTTCATTATAAAAAGACAATTTCCAAAATGTACTCTCATTAGCGACCACAACATTAGTGACATGACACCTACTATCTCACAAACATCAGTCTTAATACTGTATCATTATAAGACTATTATTCTATTCACCAAGGTATCTGGCATCTATCAGTTAGGAACATTTCATAGCATCCTAAGAAAATGGAGATGCAGCAAAAAGGGAAAACCTTGCTATTTCCAGAGGCTGGCCGATTTACTCTCAAGTAAATGCTGGTTTATCTGTAAAGTTGATTGGGAGCAGCAAATGACACTTAATTCGTCAATGTAGAAGTGCATTTATGACACTCCATTGGGTTCAGGTAGGAATCCGGCTTCAGATAGTGTAAAAAAAATGCCTATAATTATAAAGTGGTCAAGTTTGATTATATAACCCACCACTATTATTATATAATGAACATATATCATGGTTTATAATTGCGGATTCAATAATATTTTGTTCAAGCTGAGAGGAGTTAGGAACCAAGACACTGGCTTCTGACCAACTAAGAGGAGTTAGAAACCAAGACACTGGCTTCTGACCAACTAAGAGGAGTTAGGACCCAAGACTCTGGCTTCTGACCAGCTTTCAGAGTTATTGCAGACCCTAATGTGGCTGAAAATCGAATTTGATTCCTGTGCAGTTCGTGTTGAACACCGGTGTTGTGATATCCTGATAACTAGTGCTTATGTCTGTCCTACATACGATATGTTACAGCCATTTCAACTGATCCTGTAAACGCTACCAACAGTGTTGAGGAGAATTCTTTATCAAAATGCTTTTTACAGTCCATGAATTCTTAAAATCTTTTTCTGTGTTGAATCTTTTTTAGGGCATTCGGCATAACAGAATTGGCACAGCTTGTGGAAATACGTGGGTTTTTCATTTTTGCTGCTTTCCCATTTTCTTTGTTTTCGATAGAATTTCCCCAACTGATAGATGGCAGATATCTTTTAGATTAAGAATATTAAAGTCTCTTTTAATGATATGATATAGTCTGAATGCATGTTTGAGATAGTTGTCACATTGTGGTCTCTACGTCATAACTAAATATTTAATGTTGATGGGCTTTTATATGTTGTCTTCGTTATTTTTGTGTCTCATTTTATATGTTGTGCTGCGTTATTCTCTTCACCTGAAGTAAGTATACCATTTTCTCTGTACACATTTATTAACTGTCTGTTGTGTCCAGTATTGTGCTCAATTTTTTTTTCAATCATTTATTCCTTGTGAACTGATTAATTCATTATTTTTACCTGTGTTCTTAAGTGTTGTCTTTTATATCTTATTTCATTATTGTGTATCATATTAATTTTCTCTTGTGCCTTACATTACTTTCCTTGCATTTTTCCTTGTGTTTCTGTTAATTCCATGTGTTAATTCATTCACTACTCTTTCCCAGTGTGCTAGTTCCCATTTTAATTCTGTATGATTTATGTAAATATTATATAGGTATGCAGTGTTCACTCTTGTGCTCCATATTTTATTTTTGCATTGTCTTATTCTTTTAATTTTCGCCTAGCCGTATCGTCTCTGTCAAAACAAATATTAGTTTTATTTTGATACGTCAATTCTAGTGCCAGAATATTTGTTATCTATTGAATTTACCTGTGAGTGATCTCTCATCCATCGTGTTCCTGCAGTCAATAAAGGATCACATTATACTGCTTTTGTGTTTATTTTTCCATTGTGTCGGTATTTTATACCATTTATTTCCAGCCTGTAAGTGTTCAAATTCCAGTTGTATATCTTGCCTTATTGTTATTCATGTTGTTGTTTTGTTTGAACAAATTCACTCTTAGTGTGAATAATTAAAGTCAAAGTGTTATTGTTGCTCTGTTTGACTCACTGAAATTAAGAGTTATAGTGTTCAAACCAGTCATTTGTTGATATTTTTGTTGTTCTTCTAAACTATATTTTCTGTGTGTGCAACTTTTATTGATTAATTGACTTACTCTGCAACTTCATTGTATTGTGACATTTATTGTTCTACAGTGATTAATATCTTTCATAATTTTTGTATAGTATTTTATGCTCTACTTTGTGCAGTAATTGTTCATTTTCAGGGGTGATAAATTATAATTGAGTGCAACATCCTCAGTTATTCAGTATATTCATTTAGTTGTGTTATCATTGCGTAATATTTTAATTTTGTTTTGTGCCATTTTTAGATAATTGTTTCCCACAGTCCATTTATTTGCATAAGATTTATTGATTCTGTTTATTCTTTTGCAATGATTTACAATTTCATTATCAAATATCAGAATTGAATTGAGAGTAAAGAAAGCTCACTTTTGCAGTTAATTCAGATTAAAGTAATATTTCACTTTTCTGGAATTTCTTTATTTCTCAAAGTATTTCCTTGTCTGAAAATTAAATTTCAATGAGTTTTCCTTTCTCATTCAGTGTGTCTTATAAAATTTTATTTACTCATGCAGAATTAGTTAAGCATCTTTAATTTCTATTAAACTAAATTGTGTCGTACTTTTTATTACCATCTTGCTCTCAGTATTTTGTGTACTCGCCTTGCAATTATGTCCCAGTCACCTCTGATTACTCCCTTAGTGAATTCTGCCAGTCACAGTAATAATGAACCAGTGTAAAGTCCTAATAGTCCCTTACCGACTGAAAGACAGTTTCTAGCTCTTGAACAATGTGTTTGTTCTCGCAGCTTGTGTCCAAGATTTGTCAAAGTGCTGCGGAATGTGAAGTTCAGATTAAATTCTTATAGATATGTGCATTCCCTATTAACGTAACCGAGCGGTCAGGCAATAGTAAAACAACTGTCACTCCTGTCTGGAATCCAGTCCCTACAATATCTTGCATGCAGGATAGTGTACAGTTACCTCGGGTTTCAGAGGAACCTCAGATAACCTTGGGTACTGAGACTACTATCCCTGCGATGGCTACTTGTTCACGTGGTAGTTCCTCCCCAGGGACCGCCTTGTTGAAGAAAGACTACTTGCAATGAGTTATGCCATCTCTTGTGATGTCACAAGCCATTGCAGAAAGACGTTTCTATGGCTATGGCACTCACTAGAGTGTCTGTTGTTGTTCCTTGTGTTCCAGATGGTGATAACGTCCTAGTTGACAGTGATTCCTGCAAAGTAAAAGAGTTGTTTGTCTAGCAATAATTACATGCTGTAAGAGATAGTAAGAGCCGTTTCTTCCTTGTTAATATTTCTTGTTATAGTGTTAACTATTTCAACAGGGAAGAGTCTATCCACTCCACCGAGCCTGTTCATTCCTTCAGTAAGAAAGTAAGTCATAGTCGCTTGTAATGGAGGCGAGTTTTGCAATGAAATCTTTGAAAAGTTGTGTACCTTGTATAAGATTACTAAATCGACCAGTGTTCCACATCACACTGCTAGTAAAGTGGAAAGAACTAATAAGAAAGTACTTGATGTGTTGAGAGCTACTATTAATCCCAATAGTGCAACCTTGGATGAAGTTATACCTGATGTCCAATGTGCCATAAATTCTGCTTACAATGCTTCTATAGGTGATACTCTACATTATGCACTGTATGGTGTAGATAAGTGTTTGCCTTATGAGTTATTGTATTCTGAACCAAAACCGAATTACAATCCTGATGATTTCATAGCTACTCATACCAGCTTAGCTCAAAGTGTCTTCAAAAGAATCTGTGAAACACTTCATAAGTCAACTGCATAATTTACAAAAGTTACCAATGCTCGTGTTAAGCAAACCAAAATTAAAGTAGGCTCAAGAGTAATGCTGACCAACTTCAATAAGACGTCCGCAGTGCCTAAGCTTGATCAAAAGTTTGTTGGTCCTTATCGAGTAGTTGAGCATATTAATGGCAATAAGTATAAAGTTAGAGAAATCAGTACTGGTCAGTATAAAGAATCACATTTAGACCACATTAAGTTAGTATGTGATGAACAAGAGGTCCCTGACAACCAGACTATTGTGACTAACAATGACAATCCTCCTGACTCTGTACCCTCTACTAATAATCAGTCAGATGAACAACCTGAATGTCGTTACTCCTTATGTACACGACAAGTATTGAAAAATCCTCAAGTATCATTTCTAAGTATAGATTTCTATCCCCCTAGAGATGATGACCACTCTGCATATGTAAATCTCACCCTAGCAGAGTTGGGGTTAAATGTAAATAAGTTGTACAGATAGCTAAGCTAGTTAAGAGAGTCCTTCTACTGTATTAGCATACCTACTTATTAATGTTCCCCCCAATTTTTTTTTTTTTTTTGCTGTGTGTATTCACGTTCTCTCCGAGTTCTGAGATTTAACAGTAAATTACTTGTGAGTGCCAATCTGTCTTTTATGTTAAGTACTATCTTCTTTGTAAATATATTTCCTCAGAATCCGTAGATCACATGAATACAGATCGATTGATCAATTTTTTTTATCACTTTTATTGTATAATCCCACCATTGAGTCTAATAATTCCTATGAATTGTGATATATCATACCTTGTAATGCATTACAATAAGATCCATTACATTAACATCCATTACAATCAATTATATCCCATTATATTCTAATACCATTCGTATGATTAGTTCTAAGTTAAATATGTGTTTGCTATTGTATAGAATCAGCCCAGAGTTTGTATTGTATGTCAATACGCCATACATAATATGACCGAGCTGTCAGTAGTGTGTCACTGATTACTTGTATTATTTGTGTAGTATATGTAGATACTCCCAGCTATGTTATACAAAGCTTCCCTGTCCAGCTAGGCTCAGTAGATAGCTGTGACGTCACAAGTCACGCTCATGTGAGCAGCTAGCCAGAGGCATACATTCTCAGATCCCGACTAGGCATAGGCGAGACAGGTAGGCCTGGGCTTCCCCTCACAAGATTCTTACCAATATATGTTACCAACCGTCCATATCTCCAGAACACCTACCAGACACCTATGTTGATTTATCAGGCTTCATGGTGAGCGAAAATTCCACGACACTCTAACCCATGGGACCATACAGGGTAGGACTGTATGGTCCCATGGGTTAGAGCATCGTGAAATTTCCGCTCACCAAGAGGCGAGCTAAAACAACACGGATTCGATCCCCTTCTAGTCGCAGTGTTCTTATTGTTGTAAATACACATATATATACATATATATATATATATATATATATATATATATATATATATATATATATATATATATATATATATATATATATATATATATATATATATATATATATATATATAATATATATATATATATATATATATATATATATATATATATATATATATATATATATATATATATATATATATATATATATATATATATATATATATATATATAGCTCTGAGTTGTTATTTATGTTGTTTTACTCCCTATTGTATTCTTGTCAATGTATTTTGCTAATGTATTTTGTCTTTAAATAAAGTATATGAAAAATATAGGGGTGGTAGGAGAAAATTTTCAAACAGCTTCAGGGAGAACCTTCAGTTTTCCCTGAAGCAAGTTTATTCTTTTCTCTGAGGATGAGGGTCACCAGGACACTTCCAGAGGTGGTACCTCCTATATATATATATATATATATATATATATATATATATATATATATATATATATATATATCATATACAATATCAAAATCCAATTTAGAATTAACATTTATAATCTATTATTTATAAATATTTTAAATCCATTACATATTACTTTAACTTTGAACATCTTTCAATAACTTTACAATAATTACTTCTTCTATTTCCTTATTTAACACATTCTTCTTCTTTTCCATCATTTCGTTTTATATATATATATATATATATATATATATATATATATATATATATATATATATATATATATATATATATATATATATATATTCTGGCACCTCTGCCAGAGAGAGGCTGTGGGCATCCTGCTCTGGGGTTTTATCACAATATCGTCCAATCAAGAATTGCTACCAGGATTATCATCAACAGGCTGGTGTGTGAATATCTGCAGCTGGTGTTGGAAAGTGCTAGAAGACTCTACATCTCCTCTCCCACTTTAGAACCAAGAAAAGTGTTGTGCATGTGAAGTCAGTGAGGGAACATAACGGTCTCCTATGGGTGGGTGAGGTCGGTGAGGGAAGGCCTAATGGAGGAGAAGGAGGCAGAGGGTGAGGATAAAACTATTTCCCCCCTTCCCCAAACAGGTGCGCAAACACCGTGTGCTCTTGTTACGATAATGGAGTCTTTGTTCGCCGTGTGTATAGTGTATATTGCATAGCATGTGTTTAGCATGCGCACGGTATGCGCATAGCATGTGTGGTGTATAGCAGTGTGTCGGTCATATACTGTTGTTATAGTGACTCGTCCGGCCGGCCTGCCTAATCACACATCCCCCATTCCTCCCTCTCCCCCACTGCCTTCCTCAAGGATGGGAGACCCTCTGCTCAACCACCATCACCATTAACCACATTCGGTATGTGTCATGTGCCATTTTCCCTACGGCCCCCCGGGCTTACCACACAGTTTGAGGTATGGCAGATGATGCAGCCAGCCAGCCACAAAGCCAGGGAAACAGTGCACCCAACAATGAAAGAAGAGGTACATGTCAGGTGTGTGGAGAGTTTCGAGCACGCAACAGAGATGGCCTTATTCGTGCACACAATGGGTGTGCAGGATCACATAGGCCCCCAGCAGAGAGCAACCCACAGTCTCCACAGGCAGATGTCTATTCCAATGGCAACCTCCTCTCTTACGAAAACCTTCTTCTGGCATTCAAATCCACTGCTAGCAGTACCCTATCCCACATTCCTAAAGCAGCTCGCCCATATGCAGCAGGGAAATTCACAGACCTTCTTAAGCAGGTGAATGGAGGCTCCACCAATTTAGAAGCCCGAGGCACCATTAAAACATGGCGCAACCTACTCCTGTTTGGCAATGTTTGTCTTGCAGTTCTTGAAAGACGAGGCAAACTGCTAACCACTTCAGTCATCTAGGCAGTACGCAACTACCCAAGAACAGACAATTGTGTCCCTCTGCCCCATCATCACAGGAATCACAGAGGTAGACCCAAGAAAAAATCCACTGAAAACGAGAAAATTTGCGCACAGGTTAGCAAAAAAAATCGAAGAAGGCAACACAGTGGGAGCAATCAGAATAACTACAAGTAACGACACTGTAGCTCCCAAAGATGAGACCACAGCTCAAGCACTTAGAGACAAGCATCCGACAAGGGACACCATAGCCATCAACATCAACCCTGAAGGAGACCCCATCACTGAACAATTAATTTTGCCAGAATCAGAAGTCTATAAGGCGATAGTGTCATTTCCAGCAGGATCTGCAGGAGGTTACACTGGAATTAGACCACAACACCTCAAAGAGATGGTAAATCCAGTACTCGGAGCATCTGCATCAATTCTCCTCACCGAATTAACAACTTTTGTCAACAACTGCCTGGCTGGGCGAATCCCGGAAAAAAATAAACCTTTCTTTTTTGGAGCCTCATTATGCGCTTTGAAGAAGAAGGATGGGGGAATCAGACCCATTGCTGTTGGTAACACCCTTCGCCGTCTAGTTGCCAAAGCAGCAGTAAGAAACATTCGCCTAGAAGCTGCCAGTTTACTCCAGCCACACCAACTGGGATTTGGGGTCTATCCAGGCAGTGAAGCCGCAGCTCATGCGGCAAGGGCCTACATCAGGGACCTACCAAAAGACAAGGCCGTAGTCAAACTTGACTTTAAAAATGCCTTTAATATGGTGAAGAGAGATGTGGTCTTGCCAGCCGTTCGGGATTGGTTCCACAGTCTCTTTCCCTTCATTTCAGCTGGCTACAGCAAACCCTCGACTCTTTTGTTTGGGGAACATGAAATTCCCTCATCTGAGGGTGTTCAGCAGGGTGATCCACTCGCTCCACTTCTCTTTTGTTTGGCAGTAAGAGAACTAACTTCCAGTCTACGCAGCGAGCTCAACATCTGGTACCTGGATGATGGCACTCTGGCAGGTACTGGGGAGTCCCCTGTAGAGGACCTACAACGGGTGAAGACACAGGGAGAAGCCTTAGGACTCATCTTTAATCCCTCAAAGTGTGAAATCATCACAACAAACCAGGAAATTATCAATGCGGTGCAAACAATCCTCCCAGAAGTCACTACTACCACTCCATCCAACAGTACCCTCCTGGGAGCACCGCTGGGTCACCACGCCATCCACACTGTCCTCAAAGACAAAGTGAATGACCTGAAAAGAATGGAGGAGGGAATACGTGATCTTGATGCCCATGATGTCCTGTATCTCCTCACAAGGTGTCTTACTATGCCAAGACTCACTTACTTCTTGAGGTGCGCACCCTCTTTTGATAACCCAACACTTGACGAGTATGACGCACACCTGAGATCAACCTTTAAGAAGGCACTGAATCTGTCACTAGAGGATCGGCAATGGGAGCAGGCAACCCTCCCAGTGCGACTGGGAGGTATAGGGGTGCACAAAGCAAGGCAGGTAGCTTTACCTGCATTTCTGTCATCGTGTTTGGCCTCCTGTGGATTAGTCAAGAAGATTGTCCCTGAACGTTTGAGAGGTGTGGTGGGAGCTCAAGACCCCAGGTTCATTGAAGCAGCCGTGCGGTGGGACATCCTGGCAGACTCCTCCAGTAGACCAGCTCCTCCCAAAGAGCACAAACAGTCCCACTGGGACAAACTGATCATGGAAAAAATTGCCAACACAATGCTTACCAATGCTTTAGGAAAGGACAAAGCTCGTCTCCTAGCGGTGAAGGCACCACACTCAGGAGATTTCCTTCTAGCTGTTCCCAATTCCTCTCTGGGGACTCGACTCGACCCACAGGTCATTCGGATTGATGTTGCTCTTCGCCTAGCCGCCCCCATACTGACCGAACATAGGTGTATTTGCGGCAGGGCGACGGCTGATCAATTCGGACTTCATGGTCTAGTGTGTCACACATCAGAAGGGAAGTATGCTAGACATGAGGAGGTCAATGACATCATAAAGAGAAGCCTCGCCACAGCCCGTTGCCCAGCTCAACGGGAACCCCAAGTGCAGAGGTCTGATGGAAGTCAAAAGCGTCCTGATGGAGCCACCATGCTACCCTGGAAGGATGGTAAGCAGATTGCTTGGGACTACACCTGTACTGCCACAATGGCAGACACCTACTTGCCATACTCCGTAGCCGAAGGGGGTGGAGGTGCCAGCCACAGGAAGACCCAGAAGTCTCGCAAATATGAAGACCTTCCCCTTTGCTATAACTTCATCCCAATAGGGTCGGAGACCCATGGAGCATGGGGCAAGTGTGCTCTAAAGTTTCTCAAAGAGCTGGGTGAAAAACTCATCATAGAAACCAAGGACCACAGGGCGACCAGCTTCCTCTTTCAGAGACTCAGTGTTGCGATCCTGAGGGAAAATGCCTGCAGCATTCTGCGCACGCGGCCCACTGCCGGGGAGCTGGACGAAGTATTTGACATGTAGCTCTGAGTTGTTATCTATGTTTATCATCTATGTTTATCATCTATGTTTATCATCTATGTTATCATCTATGTTGCTTTATCGTACTTCTTCTGTTTGTGTAAGTGTGCGTCAGTGCTTTTGTGTGTGTGCGTGAAAGAGATAGGAGGGAGAGAGAGATGGAGAGAGAGAGAGAGACAGACAGACAGACAGACAGAGACAAAAAGAGAGATGCGGATAGTGACAGAGGGTAGAATTGAGAGGGTAGGAGTTGCTGAATGAGGGAGGGAGTGAGGAAGGAAGTGAAGTAGGCGGAGGGATGTAGGGTGGGAGGGATTTAGGAGGAAGAGAGTGAGGATGGGGGCAGTAATGGAGGGAGGAAGGGAGTGAGGTAAGGGGGAGTGAGGGAAGGAGGGAGTGAGGAAGGGGGCAGGGAGGAAGGAAGAGAGGGAGGGAGGGAGAGTTAAGCATCAGAGCAGGAAAGACAAGAGAGAAACAAACTTTCTTGCTCAGGAGAGTGGCAAGAAAATGTAAGTCCTTTGTTTACGACGAAGACTTATCTCTTGTCTGAGTCAGACACCAGGTAATATTTGCTCTATGTGTGTGTGAGCGAGCATGTGTGTACTCAACTATTTGTGGTTGCAGGGGTCGAGACTCAGCTCCTGGCCCAGCCTCTTCACTGATCGTGTGTGTGTGTGTATTCATCTAGTTGTACTTACCTAGTTGTGGTTGCAGGGGTCGATTCACAGCTCCTGGCCCCAACTCTTCACTGGTCGCTACTAGGTCACTCTTCCTGTTTCATGAGCTTTATCATACCTCTTCTTAAAGCTATGTATGGATACTGCCTCCACTACATCACTTCCCCGACTATTCCACTTCCTGACAACTCTTTGACTGAAGAAATACTTCCTAACATCTCTGTGATTCATCTGAGTCTTCAACTTCCAACTGTGTCCCCTTGTTGCTATGTCCCATCTTTGGAACATCCTGTCTCTGTCCACCTTGTCAATTCCTATCATTATTTTATATATCGTTATGATATCCTCCCTATCTCTCCTGTCCTCCAGTGTCGTCAGGTAGATTTCCCTTAACCTCTTCTTGTAGGACATGCCCTCTCAGCTCCGGGACTAGTCTTGTTGCAAACCTTTGCACTTTCTCTAATTTCCTTATGTGCTTGGCTAGGTGTGGGTTCCAAACTGGTGCTGCATATTCCAGTATGGGCCTAACGTACACAGTGTACAGGGTCCTGAACGATTCCTTAATGAGATGTCGGAATGCTGTTCTTAGGTTTAGGCGCCCATATGATGCAGCAGTTATTTGGTTGATATGCGCCTCAGGAGATGTTCCTGGTGTTATACTCACCCCAAGATTCTTTTTTTTGAGTGAAGTTTGTAGTCTGTGGCTCCCTAGACTGTACTCCTTCTGCAGTCTTCTTTGCCCTTCCCCAATCTTCATGACTTTGCACTTGGTCACACTTGTGTGTGTGTGATTGTGT
>WNWK01022549.1:0-32364 GCA_009830355.1 Cherax destructor
TCTTGCCAGGATGTACAACAAAAACCATTCTACTATCATCTCTATCCTGGCAAAGAGAAAAGAAATCAAGGAAGCTAATGTTGCAAAAGGTGTTAACATGTTTGCCAAAAATAGACCACAAACTGTGGATGAGGTTGAGAAATTGTTGGCGGTGTGGATCAATGAAAAACAGATTAAGGAAATTTGTTCTATGTGGACTAAGGTGCAGACATTTGTTGAAAAACACCACCCTGAGCAAGCTGAAATAAGCCATCTCTGCAACAAGTTCAGTGACAGAGCCATATTGCACTTCAGGAACATGTTAGAGGCGCCAGAAACAGAGGACTCTTGACAGTTACAGTCATCCCTTGGTTTTCGCTTGTCCCAGTTTTCGCCGATTTTGGTTTTCGCTGACTTTTTTCAGGGAAAATTTGTCTTAGTTTTCGCCGATTGTTTTAGTTTTCGCCGACCGTATGGGACCTGTCCACCAGTGCCGCGCACATACAAAGGCCGTAGGCCCGCCACCCACGCACCTCCCACGCACATTGTCACGCAGTCTAGCATTGTTTACGCTTGAGTGAACATCATCCCAGGAGTTTATACAAAACATTTATTAACAATTCATTGTTTTTGGGCCTTGATTATTGTGTATGACTACTAAATAAGCTACCATGGGCCCAAAGAAAGCTCCTAGTGCCACTTCTTTGGTAAAGAAAGTGAGGAACACTGTAGAAATGAAGGAAGAAATAATAGAAAAATATGATAGTGAAAGTGAGAAACACGATGGAGTTTAAGAGTGTAGCAGGCATGCAGGAGTGTAGCAGGCATGCAGGGAGTGTAGCAGGCATGCAGGGAGTGAGCAGGCATGCAGGGAGTGTAGCAGGCATGCAGGGAGTGTAGCATGCATGCAGGGAGTGTAGCATGCATGCAGGAGTGAGCATGCATGCAGGAGTGAGCATGCATGCAGGAGTGTAGCATGCATGCAGGGAGTGTAGCATGCATGCAGGAGTGTAGCATGCATGCAGGGAGGTAGCATGCATGCAGGAGTGTAGCATGCATGCAGGGAGTGTAGCATGCATGCAGGAGTGTAGCAGGTATGCAGGAAGGTAGCATGTATGCAAGGAGAGTAGCATGCATGCAGGGAGTGTAGCATGCATGCAGGAGTGTAGCATGCATGCAGGGAGTGTAGCATGCATGCAGGAGGAGCAGGTATGCAGGGAGTGTTGCATGTATGCAGGGAGTGTAACAGGTATGCAGGGAGTGTAGCATGTATGCAGGGAGTGTAGCATGCATGCAGGGAGTGTAGCAGGTATGCAGGGAGTATAGCATGTATGCAGGGAGTGTAACAGGTATGCAGGGAGTGTAGCATGTATGCAGGGAGTGTAACAGGTATGCAGGGAGTGTAGCATGTATGCAGGGAGTGTAGCATGTATGCAGGGAGTGTAGCATGTATGCAGGGAGTGTAGCAGGTATGCAGGGAGTGTAGCAGGTATGCAGGGAGTGTAGCAGGTATGCAGGGAGTGTAGCATGTATGTAGGGAGTGTAGCATGTATGCAGGGAGTGTAGCAGGCAGGGAGGGAGTGTAGCAGGCACGGAGGGAGTGTAGCAGGCAGGGAGGGAGTGTAGCAGGCAGGGAGGGAGTGTAGTAGGCATGCAGGGAAGTGACCCCGGATAAGGACTTGATACCTAGAGTCCTTATGGAGGGGGATTCCCCTTCCAAAAATTAGGGTCTCGTCCCTCTCCCCTCTTCCCTCTCTCCCATCCAGCAACATTAGTCTTCAATAAAGGTAAGTGCCACATTCAGTTCATTCATTTGTGCATGTAAATCTATCTTTAAGGCCCAAAATCTTTTTTTTTTCCAAACTTCTGGGTTTCTGGAACGGATTAATTGAATTTACATTATTTCTTATGGGGAAAATAGTTTTGGTTTTCGCCGATTTTGGTTTTAGCCGATCCATCTGGAACGGATTAAAATCGAAAACCGAGGGATGACTGTACTTTGTGCGACAGGGGTCTAGTGACTCTCAAGCTGGTCCTAGTGGCATTAAAAGACAAAGAAGGGAAGTAACCCCAGAGAGGGACTTGTTACCTGAAGTCCTTTTGGAGGGGGATTCCCCTTCCAAACACTAAGCTCTCCCCCTGTCCTCCTCCCTATCTTCCAGATGCCAGCAACTCTCTTCAATAAAGGTAAGTAAATGTTATTTTAAATGTTTAATTATAAATTTATTATTTTACTATATATATTTATAATTGTTTTGTTTATGTAAAAGTATAGGTAATCTTTACAAAATTAATTTTTTGTGAATATTTTTGGGTGTCTGGAACAGATTAATTGTATTTACATTATTTCTTATGGGAAATAAGGGTTCGACTTTCAAACAGTTCGAGTTAAGGTCTAGCTCCTGAAACGGATTATGACCGAACTTTGGGGGTTCACTGTACAGCACTTTTGTTTCAGGTAGATGAACACATTCCTGATCTTATATAACGTATCGTTTCTGTCAGGCCTTGTTTTGTCTGAGAAGTGTAGCTTACGTAACAGTATCAAAAATTGATTCACTGGTATAACATCACTAAAACCTGGGGCTGAAATCAGGCGTTCCGTCGACCAGTATGTGGTGACAGTGTGCTTATACACATGTGGCATAAGCATTATTGTGGCAAAGAACAGGTACATCTCTGCCACAGTTGTGTCCTTTCATTGGTGTAGCCGTGACCTTGGTGAAAGAATTGTGTTTGCCATGGTGTACTCATAGTATTTGTTGCTTTCCCTGACAATAATTTCCATTAGGGGTTCATCGAAGAATAACTGAAAGCATTCCAGTTTGTCAGTTAAAAACAGAGTAGGGGAGTTAGTAGATGGGGAGCTGGAGGTATTGGGTAGATGGCGGGAATATTTTGAAGAACTTTTAAATGTCAATGAAAAAAGGGAGGCGGTAATTTCATGCACTGGCCAGGGAGGTACAACATAATTTAGGAGTGAAGAAGAGCAGGATGTGAGTGGGGGGGAGGTGCGTGAGGCATTACGTAGAATGAAAGGGGGTAAAGCAGCTGGAACTGACGGGATCATGACAGAAATGTTAAAAGCAGGGGGGGATATAGTGTTGGAGTGGTTGGTATTTTTGTTTAATAAATTTATGAAAGAGGGGAAGGTACCTAGGGATTGGTAGAGAGCATGTATAGTTCCTTTATATAAAGGGAAGGGGGATAAAAGAGATTGTAAGAATTATAGGGGAATAAGTTTACTGAGTATACCAGGTAAAGTGTATGGCAGGGTTATTATTGAAAGAATTAGAGGTAAGACAGAGAGTAGGATTGCAGATGAGCAATGAGGCTTTAGAGTGGGTAGGGGAATTGTAGATCAAGTTTTTACAGTGAAGCATATATGTGAACAGTATTTAGATAAAGGTAGAGAAGTTTTCATTGCATTTATGGATTTAGAAAAGGCATATGATAGAGTGAATAGGGGAGCAATGTGGCAAATGTTGCAAGTGTATGGAATAGGTAGTAAGTTACTGAAGGCCGTAAAGAGTTTTTATGAGGATAGTGAGGCTCAGGTTAGGGTGTGTAGGAGAGAGGGAGATTACTTCCCGGTAAAAGTAGGTCTTAGACAGGGATGTGTAATGTCACCATGGTTGTTTAATATATTTATAGATGGGGTTGTAAAAGAAGTAAATGCTAGGGTGTTGGGGAGAGGGGTGGGATTAAATTATGGGGAATTAAATGCAAAATGGGAGTTGACACAGTTACTTTTTGCTGATGATACTGTGCTTATGGAAGATTCTAAAGAAAAGTTGCAAAGGTTAGTGGACGAGTTTGGGAGGCTGTGTAAAGGTAGAAAGTTGAAAGTGAAGATAGATAAGAGAAAGGTGATGAGGGTATCAAATGATTTAAATAAAGAAAAATTGGATATCACATTGGAGGGAGGGATTATAGAAGAAGTAAATGTTTCCAGATATTTGGGAGTTGACGTGTCAGCGGATGGGTTTATGAAGGATGAGGTTAACCATAGAATTGATGAAGGAAAAAAGGTGAGTGGTGCGTTGAGGTATCTGTGGAGACAAAAAACGTTATCCATGGAGGCAAAGAAGGGAATGTACAAAAGTATAGTGGTACCAACACTCTTATATGGGTGTGAAGCATGGGTTCCAAATGCTGCAGCGAGGAGGCGGTTGGAGGCAGTGGAGATGTCCTGTCTAAGGGCAATGTGTGGTGTAAATATTATGCAGAAAATTCAGAGTGTGGAAATTAGGAGGAGGTGTGGAGTTACTAAAAGTATTTGTCAAAGGGCTGAAGAGGGGTTGTTGAGGTGGTTTGGTCATTTAGAGAGAATGGATCAAAGTAGAATGACTTGGAGAGCGTATAAATCTGTAGGGGAAGGAAGGTGGGGTAGGGGTCATCCTCGAAAAGGTTGGAGGGAGGGGGTAAAGGAGGTTTTGTGGGCGAGGGGCTTGGACTTCCAGCAAGCATGTGTGAGCGTGTTAGATAGGAGTGAATGGAGACGAATGGTTTTTGGGACCTGACGAGCTGTTGGAGTGTGAGCAGGGTAACATTTTGTGAAGGGATTCAGGGAAACCAGTCAATTGGTTTAGTTGGACTTGAGTCCTGGAAATGGGAAGTACAATGCCTACACTTTAAAAGAGAGGTCTAGGATAGTGACAGTTGGGAGGGACTTATTCTCAGCTGTCGTATCTGAGCGCACCTGCAAAGACAGTGATTATGTATGAGTGAGGTGAAAGTGTTGAATGATGAAAGTATTTTCTTTTTGGGATTTTCTTTCTTTTTGGGTCACCCTGCCTTGGTGGGAGACCGCCGACTTGTTGAAAAAAAAAAAATCCAGTTCAGTGGCATTGTTCCCAAGTGTACATGATGGCGTATTCACTTTGTGTTTCATCAAAGTCATGGGGATTGGGAACAAAATTGGCAGCTTGCTGCCAATCCCAGATGCGGTCTGCTGGTGGGTACTGGATATTGACAGGTGGTTGTGGTTGAGAAGGTTGTGGTTGTGCAGGTTGTGGGATTATGGGGGTGGTTGAGGCTGGTTGTGGCTGTACTGAGTTAGCAGCATGGGTAGCAGCGTGGCCTGCTCCTGGTGCCACATGACTCATGCCACCGCCAACACCAGTACCACCACCTGCTGCCCCACACACATTACGCATCCCCATTGTAACAATATCATCGTCATCTTCACTATCAGTTCGTGATGTAGCGCCACGGGATGTACTCCGAGATTTACTCCTTTTCCTTGGAATAGCATATGGCACACTACCAGAATGCATGCACTGTCGCAACTCGAGCTGCTTTCAATAGCTTGGAAATCACTATCATTATCACTTTCACTGCTCACATGAACGTGAATGAGACTGCCCATCACCAGAGGTGTAAGGTTGGGGGTCATCTGGATTTTCATCACTAATTATGTTATCCTGGGCACTGCTTTCGGTCACACCCTCCTGAAAACCATGGAATTCACTTTAACTGGCATTTCCATCGCTGTTAGAACTATCACTTGGGAAGAGAAGACCTTCAATTCGCCGGGGAGTGAGGTACAGTGGACCCCCGAACAATTATGTAAGTTTAATATTGTAAGTGCTTTTGTATGTGTATTTTTGGGGGTCTGAAAGGACTAATCTAATTTACATTTTTCCCTAACCCTTTCAGGGTTTTGGTAGTACAAGTATGTCTTACGCACTGGGGTTATTGACGTACTAGTACGCATAAATTCTAGCGCCCTCAAATCAAGCAGAAACAGGCTGTTAGGCCTAGATGTGATAGAATGGGTCTGTACGGTCAGTGTAAGCAGTATAAAAAAATTCCTGCACCACACAGTGCATAATGAGGAAAAAAAACTGACCGTATTTTTGGTTTAAAACAGCAACTTTGCAGTCTATTTTCGTATGGTATTTATGCTTGTATTCTCGTTTTCTTAGTCTCGTTTTATAGAATAGATGATATATTACAGAAATAGAGATAATTTTGACTGGTTTCATGATGACAAGTACCTTGAAACTGAGCACAAAATAGCGAAAATGTTCGATTTTGGCCGATGTTCAAGAGTAAACAAATCACACCATGCGTCCAATACACATCAACTGGAGAGTCTAATATTCTTGCACAAGTGCGCTGATATTATTTATACCATTTTTACAATGATGCAGTTGTATACATAACAGTAAATCTTCTATTTTTTGTGAGAATGAAAATTAAAAATGGAAAGCAAAAGTAATGTAAGAGGGGCCTGGAGACGTGACTCATGAACAGAGAAGATGTTATTTTAGTGCCAGGAATGTCTGCCTTGTTTATTATGGACCCTATTTTGAAATTGGCATCGTTTGAAATTTGTGTGAAATTGGGTAAATTGCCATTTTCTGACCACTATTTTGGGTAGTTGAAATTGGTAAATAGGTGGTTTCTTGTACTCAATCGATAGAAGAAATGGAGTTCTAACGAAATAGCTATAATTGTAGTAGACTGAAACATTGAAATTTGCAGAAAATAGGGCTCAAAGTGGCAAAATCGCCAATGCGTTAACGTCATCGATACCGCTAACTTCGCGAAAGCATAATTCTGTTAGTTTTCTATCAAATTTCATAATGTTTGTGGTGTTATGATTAGAAAAAGATTCTCTATCATTTCATAAGAATTTTTTTTTTTTTTTTTTTTTTTTTTAAATTATTGGACCCTGAGAACGAGTTTTGGAGAGACCCCTTGGACCACAAAGGGTTAAGGGAACAAATTCGTTCAGTAATGGCACTTGAACAGCCTTTTGGAATGAATTATATCGGAAACTCGGGGGTCCACTGTACTTCTTACCGCAAGGCATGGTGGACAAGGACTACCAACATGGCGTTCCCACAATGCACCACTGAGTCCCGATTTTTTTCATACTGCGCATACCTATCACGCAGACTCTATTCTCTCACATGTAGGCCTACCAGCTTTCTCCCGCTTGATTTGAAACCGCTAGAATTTACGCGTATTAATTCGTCGGAAACATTGGCTCGTAAGACGTATATATACGACCGAAACAGTCAAAGGGTTAAAAACAAAAAGTGAAATACACACACAGTACACTCATACTTACCTTAAAATACTTCTAGTCTTAATGTAGGGTGAGAGGTAATTAGTATTTATTGCAAGAAGTCAGGTGTGGGAAGTATGGTAGACAGCCAGCCACCCCATCTACACAATATACTACAACATTTAGAGCGCCCTAGAGCGATAAAATGCATATACAGTGGACCCCCGGATTACGATGGCGTCGGATTACGTAAAACGATACATTTTTCCGTAAAAATAATGGTTTGGTAAACGATGATCCGCTCGGAAAATGCTATTTGTCTTGAACGCGTACACATGCCCTGGGACGACACAACGCTCTATCCAGAGTCAGTGTGCCATTGTTTACCAGCGAGTGAGCGCCACCCCCGCCACCCACGCATTCATACCATATATTTTGTCATTTTTCCACTGTTTGTAGTTCTTGCAACTGCTAAATAAGCCACAATGGGTCCAAAGAAAGCTCCTAGTGCCAGCCCTGTGGTAAGGAAAGTGAGAAATGCGGTAGAACTGAAGGAGATCATTGGAAAATATGAAAGTGGAGTGCGTGTGGCTGAGCTGGCCAGGCTCTATGGCAAACCCTATTCAACCATTGCTACCATTCAGGAAAATGGTTCAGAGGAGGAGGAGGAGGAACAGAGATGGAAGAAGGTGCCTTCTTCAAGGATTAGGGAGATCTGTGCCAAATGGACTGATGTGCAAGGCTTTATGGATGAATATCACCCTAACAAAGCTGTTGCAGGCCGTGCTGGCAAGATGTACAATGACAATGTGGTGTCCCATTTCAGGGATGTTTTAAAGAAATGCCAGACACAGATCTCCCTGGACAGATTTTTGGTTAGAGAGGGGTCCAGTGACTCTCAACCTGGTCCTAGTGGCATTAAAAGAAAAAGGCCAGCAATCCCAGAAAAGGACTTGGTACCTGCAGTGTTATTGGAAGGGGATTCCCCTTCCAAACACTAGCATACTACTACTTCCTCCCCCCTCCTCCCATCTTCCACACATCAACAACTCTTCAATAAAGGTAAGTGTGAAGTTAATACACTGTTCCCCACATACCACGGGTGGGGTTCGAACCCGCGGTCAGAGAGTCTCAGAACTCCAGACCGTCGCATAAGCCACTGGGCCAGCTAGCTTCAATAAGATTCATCCAACTAGGTATATTTCTACACCATAGGAAGGTTAGCATAGGCACCACTGTGTCCACAAATGCTAACCTTCCTATGGTGTAGAAATATACCTAGTTGGATGAATCTTATTGAAGCTAGCTGGCCCAGTGGCTTACGCGACGGTCTGGAGTTCTGAGACTCTCTGACGCGGTTGACCCACCGTGGTATGTGGTTTGTTTGCAATCATGTCATTACGATTTCATGAGTCATGTTGACGGCTTTGAAGGGGACTTGAGCTAGAGTTCGTCACGGCCATGCTAGCTGGAGATTCGTCTGTAAAAACTTGCATTTGTGGACACAGTGGTGCCTATGCTAACCTTCCTATGGTGTAGAAATATACCTAGTTGGATGAATCTTATTGAAGCTAGCTGGCCCAGTGGCTTACGCGACGGTCTGGAGTTCTGAGACTCTCTGACCGCGGGTTCGAACCCCACCCGTGGTATGTGGTTTGTTTGCAATCGTGTCATTACGATTTTGTGAGTCAGTTAATACACTGTTGTATGTATTAGTTGTAATTTATATATACATGTACTATGTAAGTTAATGTGTAAAAAATATATATTTTAATACTTTTGAGTGTCTGGAACGGATTAATTGAGTTTCTATTATTTCTAATGGGAAAAATAGATTCGGATTACGATATTTTCAGTTTACATAAAACTCTCTGGAACGGATTAATTACGCTTTCCGGGGGTCCACTGTACAGTCAACCCTCCGTTTTCGTGTACAGTCATCCCTTGGTTTTCGCTTGTCCCAGTTTTCGCCGATTTTGGTTTTCGCCGATCGTATGGGACCTGTCCACTAGTGCCGCGCACATACAAAGGCCGTAGGCCCGCCACCCACGCACCTCCCACGCACATTGTCACGCAGTCTAGCATTGTTTATGCTTGAGTGAACATCACCCCAGGAGTTTATACAAAACATTTATTAACAATTCATTGTTTTTGGCCCTTGATTATTGTGTGTGACTACTAAATAAGCTACCATGGGCCCAAAGAAAGCTCCTAGTGGCAGTTCTTTGGTAAAGAAAGTGAGGAACACCATAGAACTGAAGAAAGAAATAATAGAAAAATATGATAGTGGTGTACGTATTGCCGAGCTCGCCAGGATATACAAGAAAAACCCATCAACCATCAGTTCCATTGTGGCAAAGAGAAAGGAAATCACGGAAGCTAATGTTGCGAAAGGGGTGAATACGATAACGAAACAGAGATCACAAACAATGGAAAATATGGAGAAATTGTTATTGGTGTGGATAAACCAAAAACTGCTAGCGGGTGATAGTGTTGTGCAATCCATCATATGTGAAAAAGCAAGGCTGTTGCATGCCGATCTTGTAAAGAAAATGCCTGGAACCAGTGTTGAGGTTGATGAATTTAAGGCCAGCAAAGGCTGGTTCGAAAACTTCAAGAAGCGAACTGGCATACACAGTGGTGTAAGGCCCATCAGATAAAGATGGGGCTGAAAAATTTGTGCGTGAGTTTAAACAATATGTAGAGGCAGAAGAATTTAAACCCCAACAAGTGTTTAATTGTGACGAAACAGGCCTCTTTTGGAAGAAAATGCCAAGGAGGACCTACATCACACAGGAGGAAAAGGCAATGTCAGGACACAAGCCTATGAAAGACAGGCTAACTCTTATGTTATGTGGGAACGCTAGTGGGGATTTAAAAGTGAAGCCTTTACTCGTGTATCACTCTGAAAATCCCAGAGTGTTCAGCAAATACAGTGTTGACAAAGGTAAATTGTGTGTGTTTTGGAAGTCTAATGCTAAGGCATGGGTCACTAGGGAAATTTTCCTGGAATGGTTTAATCAAGTGTTTGGCCCCAGTGTGAAGAAATATCTATTGGAGAATAAATTGCCACTTAAGTGCCTCCTGGTAATGGACAATGCTCCTGGTCATCCTCAAGACTTGGAAGACCAAATGCCTAAGGAATTCAGATTTGTAAAAGTGAAGTTCTTGCCTCCTAACACCACTCCTCTCCTCCAGCCCATGGACCAGCAGGTCATTGCAAACTTTAAAAAACTGTACACCAAAGCAATGTTTCAAAGGTGCTTTGATGTAACCTCAGACACTAGATTGACCCTAAAAGAGTTCTGGAAGGCTCACTTCGATATCTTCCATTGCGTAGGCCTTATAGATAAAGCTTGGCAGGGAGTGACCTCCAGGACGATGAACTCTGCTTGGAGAAAGTTGTGGCCAGATTGTGTACAAGAGAGGGATTTTGAAGGGTTTGAAGCTAACCCTGATGAGCCTATGGAAGTTGTGGAAAGTATTGTGGAATTGGGGACTTCTATGGGGTTGGATGTGAATGGAGAGGATGTGGAAGAGTTGGTGGAGGACCACAATGAAGATCTAACCATTGAAGAGCTGCAAGAGCTTGAGCTGCAACAACAACAAAACAGATCTGAGGAAATTGCTTCAGTGGAGGAAGAAAGATGTAAGGTGCCTTCTTCAGAGATTAAGGAGATTTGTGCAATGTGGAGTAGGGTGCAATCATTTGTGGAAGAACATCACCCTGACAAAGATGTTGCAATCCGTGCTGGCTACTTTTACAATGACAATTCCATGTCCGATTTTAGGGACATTTTAAAGAGCCGCCAGATACAGAGCTCTCTGGAGAGATATTTAGTGCCACAGGTGTGCAGTGAATCACAAGCTGGTCCTAGTGGGATTAAAAGACAAAGAAGGGAAGTGACCCCAGATGAGGACTTGGTACCTAGAGTCCTTTATGGATGGGGATTTCCTTCCAAAATTAGGGTTTCTACCCTCTCCCTCCTATCTCTCTTCCATCCAACAACATCAGTCTTCAGTAAGGGTAAGTGCCACATTCATTTCATTCATTTGTGCATGTAAATCTATCTTTAAGGCCCCAAAAAATTTTTTTTTTCCAAACTTCTGGGTTTCTGAAACGAATTAATTGAATTTCCATTATTTCTTATGGGGAAAATAGTTTTGGTTTTCGCTGATTTTGGTTTTAGCCGATCCATCTGGAACGAATTAAAACCGAAAACCGAGGGATGACTGTATCTCTGTTATCGGTGATTTCAGTTTTCGGGCACTTTTTTCGTGGAAATATTGGCTCCGTTTCTGGTGATTGGCTCCGTTTCTGGTAATTGGCTCCGTTTTCGTTGATGGTACGGAACCTGTCCAGTGACCAGTGCACATACAAAGCCTGCAAGCCGCCTCCCACGCACATTCTCAGGCAGTGTAGCATTGTTTCTGGCTAATGCCTTAGAAGTGAACTCCATTATTTATGGTCCGATTTCTTTCATTTTTGGTGTACAGTCAACCCTCTTTTTTCGTGTATCTTCGTTTTCGGGCACTTTTTTCATGGAAATATTACCTCCATTTTTGTTCATGGTACGGAACCTGTCCAGTGCCTAGCGCACATACAAAGCCTGCAAGCCCGCCTCCCACACACATTCTCAGGCAGTGTAGCATTGTTTCTGGTTGAGTGAACATTATCCTGCGAGTTCATACAAAACATTTCTTAACAATCCATTGTTTTTGGCCCTTGATTATTGTGTGTGACTGCTAAATAAGCCACCATGGGCCCAAAGAAAGCTAGTGCCAGTCCTTTGGTAAAGAAAGTGAGGAACACCATAGAATTAAAGAAAGAAATCGTAGCAAAGTGGAGTCGATAAAGGCTATACCACCAGCCAGCGATAAAGTGTAGCACTAACAGTGTAGCAAGTAAGTTAAGCGATAGAAAAATGACGACAGGAAACTTAACTCCTCCATTGTTGTTTGAGGAGTATAAGGGCACTGAGTCCAGAGCTGCCCTCTGCCAACATCTCCAAGATAAGTGTAAATATTTTTTATTTATATAAGTGTAAATATTTCTTATTTATAAATTATGTACATTGTTTGTGTGAATAGTGGTGGTGGCTTTCTGCCCGACCACCACCACGGCTTATTTCCATTATTTCTTATGGGAAAATAGTTTTGGTTTTCGCGATTTTGGTTCTTACGATCCATCTGGAGCAGTTAAAATCGAAAACCGAGGATGACTGTATTGATGGGAAGGTAGAGGATTCAATGGATTTGTTAAAGAGTGTTGCAATAATTGGTGAGAGAACTTGAGAGGCTTTTTTGTATATATAAGGTGGTAAGTTATTTAGGTCACCTGCTTTGTTTTTTAATGTGTTGATTATAAGTGAAACTTCTATTGGGTTGGTTGGGGCTAGGAATAGTGTGTTCGGATAGATGCCAGTGAGATAGTCGTTAGGTGGAGTATTTGAACTTGGAATTTTGCTTGCCAGCTTTTTACCTATGGTGGAGAAGAAATCATTGAGTTTGTTTGCTGTTTCAATAGGTGGGAGTAGGGGTTCATCTGGTTTTGTTAGCTTGATTGTTCTGTTTGTGGATATCTTTTTTGTTCCTAGAATTTCGGATAGGGTTTTCCAGGTCTTTTTTATACGTATCACCTTTTAAGTTATGTAATCTGTTCTCATAGTACAATTTTTTTGACCTTCTTATCAGACTCGTTAGGTTTGATGAGTAGCGTTTTGTTTGTTCTCGTTATTTGTCTCATTCTGTACTGTTTTCATATAGGTGCTTTATATTAATGGATTTGAGTATGCTGGTGTTAGCAGGGACTATTTAATCTTTTAGTTGTGATTTGTTTAGTTTTTAGGGCAGTGCTTATTATAGAGGTATTGGGTCTTTTAAGAAAATTATTAATACATAAGTCAGTATCTGGGAAGTTGTCTATTTCTGTTTGCCAGTCAATGTTTGTCATAGCTGTTATAAAGCTGTTTATAGCCGTCTCATTATGTAGTCTGAAGGTAACTTTAGTAGTCTCTAGTGGTAATTTTCCGAGATTTGTTATGAGAAAGTTTGGGTAGTGGTCAGTGGTATTGTCTGTGATTATGCCTGATTTTAATGGGGATATGGTGTTAGTCCAGATATGGTCTAATAGAGAGGCACAGGTCTCAGAGATTCTCGTAGGTTTTGTTATTGTCGGGAGCAGCAAGCAGTTGCTCATAGTGTTTGTGAATTCAGTTACTAGTTTCCTTATGGGAATAAATTTGTTTGGTAACAGCACTTGAACAGCATTCTGGAATGAGGGTGAGTTTTGGAGTGTTCGAATAGCGAGGGTCCACTGTAAGTGTGAATATTTCTTATTTATATATTAAAGTGTAAATATTTCTTATTTATAAATTAAAGTGTAAATATTCCTTATTTATAAATTATGCACATTGTTTGTGTGAATAGTGGTGGAGACTTTCTGCTGCTGCTGCTGACCACCACCACAGCTTATGGTCAGTGGCCCTTATACCCAACAACAACAAACACACTACCACCATTCCTTACATTTGTAATGACATGTTTTATTCATTCTAGAGTTTATATCATGTTTCTATGTTATTAATATTGTTTATTATGTCATATTAGATGAATTGTGCTAGATAAATAAGCTGTAGAGTTGATATTATTGTCATATTGAAGGACTATCTTGTCCTGCCTCCAAACAAACTCTCCCGACTCTCTCATACTCAAATAAGAGTCTTCAATGAAGGTAAAACTTATTTAACTGTTCATTTGTCCATTATAATTAGTGCTTTATATTTATTTCTCATTGTTTTCAGTATGTAAAACTATAGAATTTATTCTTTAAAAAAATGAATTTTTTTGTGAATATTTTTAGGTGGAAACGGATTAATTGTACAGTGGTACCTCGAGTTACGATGGTCCCCAAAATCGCCCTTTTATGTAAGTTTATTTTTTTAAATGCTTTTGTAAGTATATTTTTGGGGGTGTAAAAGGACTAGTCTATTTTACATTATTCCTTATGGGGATAAATTCGTTTGGTAATGGCACTTGAACAGCATTCTCGAACGAAAAAATATCGTAACTCGAGGTACCACTGTATTTACATTATTTCTTAAAGGTAGTAGGTTGGAAGACAGCAACCACCCAGGGAGGTACTACCGTCCTGCCAGGTGACTGTGAAACAGAAACCTGAAACTGTTTTACATGATGGTAGGATTGCTGGTGTCTTTTTTTCTGTCTCATAAACACGCTGGATAACAGGTATATCTAGCTACTTCTACTATACACTTTAGGTCACACTACACAGCCATGCACATGCATATATATATACATACACAAATCTAGGTTTTTCTTATTTTCTTGATAGCTCTTGTTCTTTATTTTCTCTATTGTCCATGGGAAGTGGAAAAGAATCTTCCTCCTATAGCCATGCGTGTCGTATGAGGCGACTAAAATGCCGGGAAATGGGCTATTAACCCCTTCTCCTGTACACATTTACTAAAAAGAGAAGAAGAAAAACTTTATAAAACTGGGTTGTTTGAATGTGCGTGGATGTAGTGCGGATGATAACAAAGAGATGACTGCTGATGTTATGAATGAAAAGAAGTTGGATGTCCTGGCCCTAAGCGAAACAAAGCTGAAAGGGGTAGGCGAGTTTCAGTGGCAGAGAGCATGTATTGTTCCTTTGTATAAAGGCAGAGGGGACAAAAGAGAGTGCAAAAATTATAGGGGAATAAGTCTGTTGAGTGTACCTGGTAAAGTTTATGGTAGAGTTATTATTGAAAAGAATTAAGAGTAAGACAGAAAGCAGGATAGCAGATGAACAAGGGGCTTTAGGAAAGGTAGGGGGTGTGTAGACCAAGTGTTTACAGTGAAACATATAGGTGAACAGTATTTGGATAAGGGTAAAGAGGTTTTTGTGGCATTTATGGATTTGGAAAAGATGTATGATAGGGTGCATAGGGAGGCAATGTGGCAGATGTTGCAGGTGTATGGAATAGGAGGTAGGTTACTGGAAGCAGTGAAGAGTTTTTATGAGGATAGTGAGGCTCAGGTTAGAGTGTGTAGGAGGAGGGGACTATTTCCCAGTAAAAGTGGGCCTTAGACAAGGATGTGTGATGTCACCGTGGTTGTTCAATATATTTATAGATAGGGTTGTAAGAAAAGTGAATGCGAGGGTCTTGACAAGAGGTGTGGGGTTAAAAGATAAAGAATCAAATACAAAGTGGGAGTTGTCACAGTTGCTTTTGCTGATGATACTGTGCTTTTAGGAGATTCTCAAGAGAGTTGCAGAGGTTGGTGGATGAATTTGGTAGGGTGTGTAAAAGAAGAAAATTGAAAGTGAATATAGGAAAGAGTAAGGTGATGAGGATAACAAAGAGATTAGGTGATGAAAGATTGGATATCAGATTGAGGGAGAGAGTATGGAGGAGGTGAATGTATTCAGATATTTGGGAGTGGACATGTCAGCAGATGGGTCTATGAAGGATGAGGTGAATCATAGAATTGATGAGGGAAAAGGGTGAGTGGAGCATTTTTGAGTCTGTGGAGACAAAGAACTTTGTCCATGGAAGTAAAGAGGGAATGTATGAGAGTATAGTTATACCAACACTCTTATATGGGTGTGAAGCATGGGTGATGAATGTTGCAACAAGGAGAACGCTGGAGGCAGTGGAGATGTCATGTCTGAGGTCAATGTGTGGTGAATATAATGCAGAGAATTCGGAGTTTGGAAATTAGGAGGAGTGCGGATTACCAAAACTATTATCCAGAGAGCTGAGGAGGGGTTGTTTAGGTGGTTCGGACATGTAGAGAGAATGGAACGAGACAGAATGACTTCGAGTGTATAAATCTGTAGTGGAAGGAAGCGGGGTAGGGGTCGGCCTAGGAAAGGCTGGAGGGAGGGTAAAGAAGGTTTTGTGTGCGAGGGCTTGGACTTCCCGCAAGCATCTGTGAGCGTATTTGATAGGATTGAATGGAGACAAATGGTTTTTTAAAACTTGGACGTGCTGTTGGGTGTGAGCAAAGTAACATTTATGAAGGGGTTCAGGAAACCGGCAGGCGGACTTGAGTCCTGGAGATGGGAAGTACAGTGTCTGCACTCTGAAGGAGGGTGTTAATGTTGCAGTTTTATAACTGTAGTGTAAGCACCCTCTGGCAAGACAGTGATGGAGTGAATGATGATGAAAGTTTTCTTTTTTGGGCCACCCTGCCTTGGTGGGAATCGCCGATGTGTTAATAAAATAAATAAAAAGAGGGATAAAAGAGATTGTAAAATTATAGGGAATAAGTTTACAAAGTATACCAGGTAAAGTGTACGGTAGGGTTATTATTGAAAGAATTAGAGGAAAGACAGAGTAGGATTGTAGATGAGCAAGGAGCTTTTAGAGTGGGTAGGGGATGTGTAGATCAAGTGTTTACATTGAAGCATATACGTATGTGAACAGTATTTAGATAAAGGTAGGGAAGTTTTCATTGCGTTTATGGATTTAGAAAAGGCATATGACAGAGTGGATAGGAGCAATGTGGCAAATGTTGCAAGTGTATGAAATAGGTAGTAAGTTACTGAATGCTGTAAAGAGTTTTATGAGGATAGTGAAGCTCAGGTTAGGGTGTGAAGGAGAGAGGGAGATTACTTCCCGGTAAAAGTAGGTCTTAGACAGGAATGTGTAATGTCACTATGGTTGTTTAATATATTTATAGATGGGGTTGTAAAAGAAGTAAATGCTAGAGGTGTTGGGGAGAGGGTAAGATTTATGGAGATTAAGTGCAAAATGGGGAGTTGACACAGTTACTTTTTGCTGATGATACATTACTTATGGGAGATTCTAAAGAAAAGTTGCAAAGGTTAGTGGATGAGTTTGGGAGGGTATGTAAAGGTAGAAAATTGAAAGTGAACATAGATAAGAGTAAGGTGATGAGGGTATCAAACGATTTAAATAAAGAAAAATTGGATATCACATTGGAGAGAGGTATTATGAAAGAAGTGAATGTTTTCAGATATTTGGGAGTTGACTTGTCAGCGGATGGGTTTATGAAGGATGAGGTTAACCATAGAATTGATGAAGGAAAAAAGGCGAGTGGTGCGTTGAGGTATCAGTGGAGACAAAAACGTTATCCATGGAGGCAAAGAAGGGAATGTATGAAAGTATAGTGGTACCAACACTCTTATATGGGTGTGAAGCATGGGTTGCAAATGCTGCAGCCAGGAGGCAGTGGAGATGTCCTGTCTAAGGGCAATGTGTGGTGTAAATATTATGCAGAAAATTCAGAGTGTGGAAATTAGGAGGTGTGGAGTTACTAAAAGTATTTGTCAGAGGGCTGAAGAGGGGTTGTTGAGGTGGTTTGGTCATTTAGAGAGAATGGATCAAAGTAGAATGACTTGGAGAGCATATAAATCTGTAGGAAAAGGAAGGCGGGGTAGGGGTCGTCCTCAAAAAGGTTGGAGGGAGGGGGTAAAGGAGGTTTTGTGGTTGAGGGGCTTGGACTTCCAGCAAGCATGTGTGAGCATGTTAGATAGGAGTGAATGGAGACGAATAGTTTTTGGGACCTGACAAACTTTTGGAGTGTGAGCAGGGTAATATTTTGTGAAGGAATTCAGGGAAAACAGTTAATTGATTTAGTTGGACTTGAGTCCTGGAAATTGGAAGTACAATGCCTGCACTTTAACCATTTCAGGGTCCAAGGCCATTTTTTGGAAGGGGGTGTGATAGTGTCCAAGAATTTAAAAAAAAAAAAATCTTATTTTTTCTTATGAAATGGTAGAGAATCTTTTTCTGAAGGTAATAAAACAAAAAGTACGAAATTTGATTGAAAATTGACGAAATTATGCTCTCGCAAATTTTGATGTGTCAGCGATATTTATGCATCGGCGATGCCGACTTTGACTCCCATTTTATGCTACAGTAGAACGTCATTTAGCACGAGATTATGTTGCACGTTACCGGTATTGCACGATTTAAGATTTGCGACACATTATCATCTTACAACGTAAAGATGATATTACACGGTTTGGCAGGAGGGAAAAATTTTGAGCGCATGGTTATTTACTGCCTAAGAATCCTCATGCTTTGAGGAAAAAGGAATTTGTTTTTCCTTCCTGCAAACTGTAAGTTTATTCAGATACACGGGGCCAGGAGCTGAGTCTCGACCCCTGCAATGACAATTAGGTGAGTACAGTTACATACATTATCATACATAGCAGCATATGTGTAGAGAACCTAGGATAACCCAAGTCAGTCAATGGAAATACTGTCTCACTGACTTTTTTGGGTTATCCTAGGTTCTCTACACATATGCTGCTATGTATGATAATCTTCGTAACTGTATCTGTGTATACCTGAATAAACTTACTTACAGTTTGTGGGAAGGAAAACAAATAACCATTCTCACAAGAAGTCTTGTTACTACTACTGTTGTGGTTCAGCAGACACCACCCGCCTTACCCAGCCACCACGGACCCCACCATCCCAGCATTCGTACGTATTTCATACGCATCAAGAAGTCCTGGCTACAAGCCAGCTGTGTTTGTGAAGAATAAGAGTGAATTGTGTTTTGATCTTGAATTAACGAAGGAAACAAAGATATTAGACAAGACATAACCCATGGCGAATGATGTGTTACTTTGTACACATAAAAAGATGTAAACATAAGTTTGTGTGACTGACTGACTGACTGAGCTTGACTGACTGACTGACTTGACTGACTGAAGACTGACTGACTAACTTGACTGAATGAATGACTGATGACTTACTGAATGACTTGACTGACTTACTGGAGCCAACGCTGACTTACTGATAGCTTGACTGACTTACTGAGCACTTGACTGACTTACTGGGCCACTTGCTGACTTACTGAATGCTTGACTGACTTACTGGGAAGCGACTGACTTACTGAATGACTTGACTGACTTACTGGAGCAGCTTGACTGACTTACTGGGCCAAGCTTGATACTTACTGGAATGACTTGGACTGACTTACTGAATGGCTTGACTGACTTACTGAATGGCTTGACTGACTTACTGAATGACTTGACTTAATGATGACTTGACTGACTTAATGAAACCGGCTGACTTACTGATGACTGCAGACTTACTGAATGACTTGACAGACTTACTGAATGACTTGGACTGACTTACTGAATGACTTGACTGACTTACTGAATGAGCTTGACTGACTTACTGAATGACTTGGACAGACTTACTGAATGACTTGACAGACTTACTGAATGACTTGACAAGACTTACTGAATGACTTGACGACTTACTGAATGACTTGACTGACTTACTGAATTAGCTTGACTGACTTACTGAATGGCTTGACTGACTTAGACTGACTTGACTGACTTAAAGTTAGATACTCCAGTTCAACCATCGACTTCAGTTCAAGAACTTCTACTATCCACCTCAGCCTAGTAGGGCCACATCATAACTCTCCACTCTCTTCACAATCATCCACAAACACCAGCACCCACAATTTAAGGTAAATACTATTATTTCTATTACATTTGTAGTCTTAAGCAGTAAAAACAACATAATACATCACGATAATGAACTACAATTACATATTCACTTTTATTTTTGTAAGATCTGTTGGTCTAAAAAAACTTGTTTGGCTTTTTGGGGACTCCCAGGAACATAACCCTATTTTTCCCATTAGTTCTTTTAATTATTTAACACTAAATTATCTAACACGACTTTTTCAGGAACGTAACTATCGTGCTAAATGACGTTCTACTGTAATTACATTATTCCAGTCGACCAAATTCTTAGCTATTCACTAGTATTACTGTTATTCTATTGATTGAGCACAAGAAATCGCCCAGTCAACTGTTTCAACTACAAAATAAAGTTATTGGAAATTGGTAATTTAGCCAATTTAACTCAAAGTTCAAAATATTCCAATTTCAAAATAGGGTGTAGAATAAACAATGCAGGCATTCCTGGCACTAAACTAACATTTCCTCTGTTCATTAATTATGTTTTCAGTCTTTACAAATAAATTCCATTTTTATTTTTTATTCACATAATGAATTTTCATTCAAACCAAAAAATGGAAGATTTACTGTTATGCAATATTGTAATAAATGTACAAATAATATCACCATATTTGTGAATGTATATTAGAGCCACCAGCTGGTGCGTATTAGACGTGTGAGGTCATTTGTTTACTCTTGAACATTGGCAAAAATTTAACATTTCCGCTACTTTGAGCTCAATTTCAAGCCATTTCCAGTACTAAAACCAATCAAAATCATCTCTATATCTATAACATATCTTCCATTCTATCAATTGAGACCAAGAAATTGCAAATACATCTATAAAAAGTATACGAAAAAACACTGCAAAGTCGCTGTTTTAATAAAAAATTATGGTTTCATTTTTTCTCTCATTATGCACTGTGTGCTGCAGGATTTGTTTTATGTGGTGCACACTTACCACATAGATGTATTCTCTCATATCTAGGCCCAAGTTTACTGCTCAAATCTTATCTGAGTGAGCTGAGCTCATGACATAGAACTACGGTTTGGACCCTGAACTCAAAGCCGTAGAACTACGGCACAGACCCTGAAAGGGTTAAAGGAGGGGTCTGGGATAGTGAAAGTTGGGAGGGACTTATTCTCAGCTGTCGTATCTGAGCATCTCTGCAAAGACAGTGATTATGTATGAGTGAGGTGAAAGTGTTGAATGATGATGAAAGTATTTTCTTTTTGGGGATTTTCTTTCTTTTTGGGTCACCCTGCCTCGGTGGGAGACCCCCGACTTGTTGAAAAAAAAAAATTAAATTAGAATTTTGCATTGAAGCGGCAATGGTGGCATTTGCATGTAAGTGACTATTTTTAGAAGAGCAATCTTCAACTATACAATGAAAATGTAATGTTTATTACACTATAAAAAAGAGAAGTGAACAGAACTCAACTGCTCAGGAATGATGTTAGAAGCTTTTTCCCTGACATGAATCTCTTTGACAGGAATAGGATTTCAGTTCTATCATTAACAGTGATAAGCTTCTCTTTGGCTTCTGACAAACCAAGATTTAGGTCAAAACTAAATGCAATTTTCGCTTTCTAATTTGAAAAAGGTTTAAAACACTTTATGAATGCAAATCATATGTCATAGTTGACTACAATTCCAGCTAGACCATTCCAGTGCCCCTTTGTCATTCTTAGTACAGACCAAAGAGAAGGATGAGAAGAAAGTAAAGCCCGAGAATCTTCAAGGAAAGATATTAGTACAGTGGACCCCGAGGTTCGGTCATAATCCTTACCATACCACGGGTGGGTTCGAACCCGCGGTCAGAGAGTCTCAAAACTCCAGACTGTCGTGTAAGCCACTAGGCCAGCTAGCTTCAATAAGATTCATCCAACTATTTATATTTCTATACCATAGGAAGGTTAGCATAGGCACCGTGTCCACAAATGCAAGTTTTTACAGACGAATCTCCAGCTAGCATGTTGACGGCTTTGAAGGGGACTTGAGCTAGAGTTCGTCACTGCCATGCTACCTGGAGATTCGTCTGTAAAAACTTGCATTTGTGGACACAGTGGTGCCTATGCTAACCTTCCTATGGTATAGAAATATACCTAGTTGGATGAATCTTATTGAAGCTTGCTGGCCTTGTGGCTTATGCGACGGTCTGGAGTTTTGAGACTCTCTGACCGCGGGTTCGAACCCCACCCATGGTATGGTTTGTTTGCAATCGTGTCATTACGATTTCGTGAGTCAAGCTAGACCTTAACTTAAACTGTTCGAAAGTCGAACCCTTATTTCCCATAAGAAATAATGTAAATACAATTAATCCGTTCCAGACACCCAAAAATATTCACAAAAAATTAATTTTGTAAAGATTAACTATACAGTGGACCCTCGGTTAACGAATACCCCGGAAATCGTGCAATTATGTAAGTATAATTTTGTAAGTTCTTGTGGAAGTGTATTTTTGGGGGTCTGAAATAGACTAACCTACGTGAAATTTTTTCTTAAGGAGTCGAGACACTGATATGAGGGGTAAAAAAATTTTACCTGAAAAATTATGGAGTGTAATATTTTCTTACCCAAAAATAGTGCATAATTCTGCCTACATGTTGATGTAATCAGCTTCTCTGTATCTTATTTCTAAGTATGTTTTTCCACTGATGTAATTTTCTTTTGTTTTCCTGTAATCAAGGTCTGTTGATAATTAGTGATTTTTTTTGTGTTTGTTTTTACTCTAAAAATAACGATTTTGATGATTGTTTCATTCAAAATAGTCAACATGGTAACTCCTGTGAGAACTAGAGTGAGCAGAGTGAGAGATGGTGCCTCAGTAGGCAGAGAGCTATCAACAAATGTTGAGTGTGCAACACGGTCAAATTTGGTGCGCCATTTCCATAGAGTTTTACATATAACAAAATTGTGAATAAAACAGAAATAAGTTATTGACATTATTTACACTTCTTTGAGAAGAGTATTTATAGGAGTGTCATGATTTTTTCGGATGTTATTGAGGAATGATGGTTCTATTACAACTCCAATATTGATTTTAGATATGTCCTACTGTTTTGTTTTTATTGATTTTTTCCTCCAAAAATTCCTTAAAAATAAACACAAATTTCAAGAATTTTTTTTCATACAATCTATTGAGATTTCTATCAAAAGCCTCTGGAGTAAATATTATCTAACTCTTTATCTTTCATCTGATGTCGACTAGAACATTGTATGTCTTACCTGAAGGGAGGGTTTTATACCCAACAACCTCTTTATAAAATTTTGCAATATCTTGCAAGTTTGCAACAAAGTCAATTCACCAAAATTGGTGAAGATTTAAAATGCTGGTTAAATCACAATATCAATGTTCATTGAAATTGAACCAAAAACAAAAAAAAAACTTTCAATCCTTCCATCCACCCCTTTTTAAGGGAGTAAATTCGTTCGGTAATGGCACTTGAGCAGACTTCAGGAGTGAAGTTTTTACGAAACTCGGGGGTCCACTGTACTTTTACATACACAAAACAATTAAAAATATACAGTGGTACCCCGGTTTACGATATTTTTTCATTCCAGAATGCTGTTCAAGTGCCATTACCAAACGAATTTATCTCCTTAAGAAATGTTGTAAAATAGACTAGTCCTTTTAGACCCCCAAAATTACACTTACAAAAGCATTTAAAAAAATAAACTTACATAAAAGGGTGAGTTTGGGGACCATCGTAAACCGGGGTACCACTGTATATAGTAAAGTAATAAATGTATAATTAAACATTTAAAATAACATTTACTTACCTTTATTGAAGAGACTTGCTGGCATCTGGAAGATAGGGAGGAGCACAGGGGGAGGGCTTAGTCTTTGGAAGGGGAATCCTCACTCCCTGCATAACTGCTACACTCCCTGCATGCCTGTGTAATGAAGCAAATCAGCCCCTCAAGCATTATTAATGTAAGGTGTGATAAATATTAGTTGTGAAAATTTCATGACTGTCCTCACTTATATTTCTTGTCTATATCCTTATCTATTTACCATGTGCATAGTTCTGTAACTCAGGGGAAAGAAATAAATGCTGTTAATTAACTCAAGAAATGTATTTGAACTGTGATTATCTTCGCATTCTGTTGCTCATGTTATTGTATGTTCCAATATGTTTTCTCTAGAATTTTTGTTAATCTGTAATATAGTGTATAACATTAATTTTCTTTATGTCTGATTATTTTTCTAGTATTAGTATTCATTGTAATAATTATTGTGAGTAGAAATAAGGTTTATAGAGGCAAGTTGACCTTCTTGTGTCGAAATTTGTAAAGAGTTTGTGTATATGAGAGGGAGTTCTATTCAAAACAAGGGAGGGAACACGCGGAAGAGTTCCCCTATCCACCCTCACACCTTTGTCAGCTTAAGAAGCCTTTTACAACTTCTCATATTGATTATACTGCTGCTAACAAGTGAGTGCATAATCTGTGTTGAGAGAGATAAGTAGAGAAGATCAAATATTGTTACAATGCAGTCGTTTTGTGTTATAGCCATTGGAGGAACAAGCCTCCAGCCGGCATATCTTGTATCACTCTAAGAAAAGGCCTATTAACTGTGTATACCTTGTAACTTGCCTTATTATGATAGTTAAATGATACCTGTATATTGTATGATTAGAGTAAATTGTAAGAATAATGATAATTTAAGGTGTAATGACTAGTATTTTTGACCATGTGACCTACCCTAATACTACAGTAGGCCCTCATTTAGCACGGTAGTTACGTTCCTGAAAACGTCGTGTTAGCTAAAATCGTGTTAGATAATTAAAAGAACTTATGGGAAAAATAGGGTTACGTTCCTGAGAGTCCCCAAAAAGCCAAACAAGTTTTTTTTAGACCAACAGATCTTACAAATATAAAAGAGAATATGTAATTGTAGTTCATTATCGTGATGTATTATGTTGTTTTTACTGCTTAAGACTACAAATGTAACAGAAATAATAGTATTTACCTTAAATTGTGGGTGCTGATGTTTGTGGATGATTGTGAAGAGAGTGGAGAGTTATGCTGTGGCCCTACTGGGCTGAGGTGGATAGTAGAGATTCTGGAACTGAAGTCGATGGTTGTACTGAGTGTCTCTAACTTTAATAAAGTCATTTAGTAAGTCAGTCAAGTCATTCAGTAAGTCAGTCAAGTCATTCAGTAAGTCAGTCAAGTCATTCATTAAGTCAGTCAAGACATTCAGTAAGTCAGTCAAGACATTCAGTAAGTCAGTCAAGTCATTCAGTAAGTCAGTCAAGTCATTCAGTAAGTTAGTCAAGACATTCAGTAAGTCAGTCAAGACATTCAGTAAGTCAGTCAAGTCATTCAGTAAGTCAGTCAAGTCATTCAGTAAGTCAGTCAAGTCATTCAGTAAGTCAGTCAAGTCATTCAGTAAGTCAGTCAAGTCATTCAGTAAGTCAGTCAAGTCATTCAGTAAGTCAGTCAAGACATTCATTAAGTCAGTCAAGACATTCAGTAAGTCAGTCAAGACATTCAGTAAGTCAGTCAAGACATTCAGTAAGTCAGTCAAGTCATTCATTAAGTCAGTCAAGACATTCAGTAAGTCAGTCAAGACATTCAGTAAGTCAGTCAAGTCATTCAGTAAGTCAGTCAAGTCATTCATTAAGTCAGTCAAGACATTCAGTAAGTCAGTCAAGACATTCAGTAAGTCAGTCAAGTCATTCAGTAAGTCAGTCAAGTCATTCATTAAGTCAGTCAAGACATTCAGTAAGTCAGTCAAGACATTCAGTAAGTCAGTCAAGACATTCAGTAAGTCAGTCAAGTCATTCAGTAAGTCAGTCAAGACATTCAGTAAGTCAGTCAAGACATTCAGTAAGTCAGTCAAGTCATTCAGTAAGTCAGTCAAGTCATTCAGTAAGTCAGTCAAGACATTCAGTAAGTCAGTCAAGACATTCAGTAAGTCAGTCAAGTCATTCAGTAAGTCAGTCAAGTCATTCAGTAAGTCAGTCAAGTCATTCAGTAAGTCAGTCAAGTCATTCAGTAAGTCAGTCAAGTCATTCAGTAAGTCAGTCAAGTCATTCAGTAAGTCAGTCAAGTCATTCAGTAAGTCAGTCAAGTCATTCAGTAAGTCAGTAAAGTCATTCAGTAAGTCAGCCCATTCAGTAAGTCAGTTAAGTCATTTAGTAAGTCAGTCAGTCAAGTCATTCAGTAAGTCAGTCAAGACATTCAGTAAGTCAGTCAAGACATTCAGTAAGTCAGTCAAGACATTCAGTAAGTCAGTCAAGACATTCAGTAAGTCAGTCAAGTCATTCAGTAAGTCAGTAAAGTCATTCAGTAAGTCAGCCCATTCAGTAAGTCAGTTAAGTCATTTAGTAAGTCAGTCAGTCAAGTCATTCAGTAAGTCAGTCAAGTCATTCAGTAAGTCAGTCAAGTCATTCAGTAAGTCAGTCAGTCAAGTCATTCAGTAAGTCAGTCAGTCAAGTCATTCAGTCAGTCAAGTCATTCAGTAAGTCAGTCCAGTCAGTCAGTAAGTTAGTCACACAAACTTATGTTTACATCTTTTTATGTGTACAAAGTAACACTTCATTACAGCCACAGGTTATGTCTTATCTAATATCTTTTTCTTCGTTAATTCTAAGACTTAATAAATGCTTAAACATTTTCTTGCCACTTTGAGCAACACTTGTATGCCTACTGGGTGACATGATTGCTTGGCAGATACAAGATATAGTAATTTAAAGATCAAAACACAATTCACTCTTATCCTTGACAAACACAGCTGGCTTGACGCGTATGGAATACGAATGCTGGGGTGTTGTTGGGGGAGGGGTAGCCTGGGAAGGCGGGTGGTCTCCCCAGTTGTTCCACAACATTAGCACCGGCCGCTTGAGGGAATGGTTATTTGTTTTTCTTCCCACAAACTGTAAGTAAGTTTATTCAGGTATACACAGATACAGTTACAAAGATTATCATACATAGCAGCATATGTGTAGAGAACCTAGGATAACCCAAACTTTGGGTTATCCTAGGTTCTCAAGGATAACACTGGGTTATCCTAGGTTCTCTAGGATAACACTGGGTTATCCTAGGTTCTCTAGGATAACACTGGGTTATCCTAGGTTCTCTAGGATAACAGCATTAAACACTTGTTGTGGATCATAGCCACCCTTAGTAGGACCCCCACTGACTCAGTGGTTTAACCTACCGCAGGCGACCGCACGCTCAAATTTTTTCCCCTCCAGCGAATCGCGTAATATAAGGTTTACGTCGTGTTAGATAAAAATGTGCCGCAATTCTTCAATCGCGTAATACCCAAAACGCGCAACATAAAGTCGTGCTAAATGAGGGTCTACTGTACTTATTTCTAACCTATAACTTTCCTAACCTATCTTTTATGCTAATACTCTTTTACTAAATATCTACTACTTATGTTTAACTATGTTTATTTTCTGTAAATTGCCTGTCATATGTAGCTGAACTTAACCTAGCTTATATATGTTTTTACTATTTTTGTACCACTATTTTATTTTCCTCTGTCTTATTCATACTAGCCTATGTTTCATGTTTATTCTGTGTATGACACATATGCTCATTCTTTTTTTTGTGTATTATAATTGTGTTAAGTTATACTGATTGTTTACTGTATTTCAGCTGTCTTATTTTTATGTAAAATCTTGAATTGTTTTTGATATGCCATTTTTTATTGTTTTCATAATTTGTTAATTATATTCCATTCTTATATTTTTTTTCAAGATCTTGTTTTGTTTGTAGAAGTTCTTGTTTGTGTATTTTGTGACTAAACCTGAAAATGATTTTTAGGTCTTAGCAGCAACCAGGCACCCCCCCAAAGAGATGCCTCAAGAGTAGGAGCAGTCTTGGGGTTAGCAACCAGGCACCCCCCAAAGAGATGCCTCAAAAGTAGGAGAGATCCATCAGAAATACTGAGGAGAGGATAGTGCTAGAGACCTTGAACACCCTAGCCCTGGAGGATCAGACCAGGCTTGTAATCTGGGGATTTGGAAGGTCTCAGGAGCATCCTGAGGCAGGAATGTATCAAGGAAATGTAAATCTCAGTATGGAAAAGCTATGTGGGGAGGGAGTGTTAACATCAGTAAGCAAGGCTTACCCTAAGAATTAAGTATTTGTTGATAGAATTTTTTTTGTGTGTCAATACTTTCAGATACCATTTGCTATTACAATTGTTGTTTTTGTGCCAACACTTTCTGATACCCTGGTAATGTGTTTATTAAATTGTAAGTGGTTATGTCTGGGTATGTTTTACTTCCACCTTTGAGCCATGTATACAAGGTCCATGTGTCAGAGACTAAATTAAATAACCTATTGATGTTATCATTTTTCTGTGGAGAGTCAAGCCCCTGATAAGGTGCCTACTGCTCATGTTTTCAGGCCATGCTACCCTAAGAGCCAGTACTTATCAGGACCCCTATCTTGTTTTAACTATCCTGTATTATTTCTCACTGGGTTTTCTCCTGCTCTAACCCAAACTCCATGTTTTCCTCCCTTCTCCTATGACTATCGTTTCTTTTATCCCTTCCACTATTAAAAGAGCAGGTGGTGGCAGCATACTCCCAAGAGAATAGACCGCTACCGTCTATTCTCCCATATTCTAGTAATGTTCCCTGTTATTTGATCTCTATATTCCCATTTTTTTTGTATCCACTCCAAGTCTCTACCTGAGGGAATAGACAATATGGCATCGTCTGGTGCTCTGTCGACCCCAGGGTGGGGCTGGGGTGGTATTTGCCGCATTTCACTGGTGGCAGCGGTGGGATTATTTGTGTTGCTTGGCTCTTCTATGACAGTTTGTAATCCAAATGAAAAAATGACCATGGACATGTACATGTTTCAAGGGGATAAGGAAAGAGATTTAAAGTTAGAAGATGTATTTGAAAGAGAAAGTGTCCCCCATTTATCACTAGAGGTTTTAATGAAAGGATGTCTATTTTTGTTTATTCTTTGCCTTATGAAAATTCTGTGTAAATGTAAGATGAGTGACGGTTATTTGAAAACCATAAGAACTTGTATGGATCGAGTGAAGAATAAATATAAGATAACTGATTGGATAAATTTAAGTTATGGATTTTCAGACAATAACAAGGAAGCTCTTGAAAATGCATGTAATTCTGGGACTCCTCAGAAGAGTGTGGAAATGTTTAATTCCAGTGAACCTGACATTAGTAACCAAAATTCAGAGAATTCCATTGCAGATATTTTGACTGTTGAATTTGGCTTGAAGTTTGCGGAAGGTTGGAACAAGAAAAAGTATTTAGAAATACTATTAACCAAAATAAGCAACAGTAAGATTGAGAGGGTATTAATGTAATTTTTTTTCTGAACCTGAAACAGCCTATGTACGTAGTGGGTAGTTTTATCTTATGCTTTTTTCTACGTCTATTTTTCTGTTATGTGGAATGGGAGAAGTGGTAATGACAGTTGTATTCCCTAGTATGGCCTAGGTGTTGGACTGTATAGTTCAGGCTGTTACACTTTTCTCTACTGCTGCTTTGAGCTATTTTGTGTGTAGTCCTTATACTGTGTTTTCTCTCCCTGTGCTCTTTTTATGTCATGATGTGTTATTTTTAGGGTTATGAGCAGGACAGTTTAGTTCCCTAGTAGATGTTTAGGTGTTGAGCTGTATAGTTCAGGCTGTTCCTCCTCATTTTTTTTTTTGGTTATTATGTAGGACTGATGATGAATTTTGGACTGTATGTAGATTTAATTGTTAGTGTTAAGTGACTCGTATACTGCAATACAGGGACATGTGAAAACGTAGAGGAAGAGTCATACTATTTCAATGAAATGTCAGTACCAGGCAGCGGCTTCAAATCCAAAATGGTGGTTGTTAGAGAAGTGGCATTTGTAAAGATGGTAGAAACAAACTGAAAGGAAAGATGCTCCAATAATTAAATGGAGCCATGAAATCCAGTTGCAACAAAGAAGGTTGAGCTATAGATTGAGTCGCCAATAGAAAAGGAAGCTTCTATATATTCGTAGGCTTGCAATGAGGTAAAGTAAATTCCTAGTAAAATATTGAGCCTTAGGCTTTGAATTGCTTCCGAGTCGTTAGAATTGAGAATTGCTTAGTGAGCTCAAGTTACAGTTGCTCCTGAAGAGAGAAGAATACAGTGGACCTCCGGCTAACGAAAGGGTTAGATAACGAAAAAATCGCATAACAAAAGCTTTTTTCGCTCTCGGATAGCGAAAAAAGCTCGGATAGTGAAACGTATTAGACCTGTCCGCCTGCTCCGCGCCTGGCCTGCGCCTGCGCAGGACACCAGTGAAGCGTTGTTTACCATTGAGAGAACATTACCTAGCACGCTCTTTCAAACATTCACAATACATTTGGTGTCTTTTTTGTTGGTTTATTGATTGTCACTGTGAAATAAGTCACCATGGGTCCAAAGAAGCTTCCTAGTGGCACCCCTCTGGTAAAGAGAGTGAGGAACACCATCGAACTGAAGAAGGAGATTGTTGAAAAATATGAGAGTGGTGTATGTCTGAGTGAGCTTGCCAGGATGTACAAGAAAAGTGCATCTACTATCGGCACTATCCTGGCAAAGAGAAATGAGATCAAGGAAGCTAATGTTGCAAAAGGGGTTGATATGTTAACGAAACAAAGATTGAAGACAGTGGATGAGGTTGAGAAGTTACTGATGGTGTGGATCATTGAAAATCAGACAGCGGGTGATAGTATTTCCATGGCGATAATTTGTGAAAAGGCAAGGAAGTTGCACGCAACCAGAGGTGAGGCGAGTGATTTTAAAGCCAGCAAAGGCTGGTTTGACAGGTTTAAGAAACATAGTGGCATACACAGTGTTGTGAGGCATGGAGGCTGAAGAATTCCTCCCCCAACAAGTTATTAATTGTGATGAAACAGGCCTGTTTTGGAAGAAAATGCCCAACAGGACCTTCATTACTCAGGAGGAAAAGGCACAGCCAGGACATAAGCCTATGAAAGACAGGCTAAAAACTCTTATGCTTTGTGCCAATGCCAGTGATGATTTTAGAGTGAAGCCTTTACTGGTGTATCACTCAGAAAATCCCAGAGCCTTCAAGAAACACAGTGTTGACAAGAATAAATTGTGTGTGTATTGGAAGGCTAACACCAAGGCATGGGTCACTATGGAGATTTTCAAGGAATGGTTGACTGGAGTGTTTGGCCCTAGTGTGAAGAAATACCTCCTGGAAAAGAAATTGGGACTCTAAGTGCCTCCTGGTACTGGACAATGCCCCTGTTCATCCTCACAACTTGGAAGAGTTGTTGCCTGACAACTTCAATTTCATCAGAGTGAAGTTCTTGCCTCCTAACACCACTCCTCTCATCCAGCCCATGGACCAGCAGGTCATTGCAAACTTCAAGAAACTGTACACCAAAGCAGTGTTTCAGAGGTGCTTTAATATGACCAATGACTCTGCATTGACCCTAAGAGAGTTCTGGAAAGATCACTTCAATATCGTGCATTGCCTAGGCCTTATAGGTAAGGCTTGGGAGGAAGTGACTTCCAGGACTTTGAACTCTGCTTGGAGACCACTGTGGCCGGATTGTGTTGAAAAGAGGGATTTTGAAGGATTTGAGGCTGACCCTCACGACCCTGTGCCTGTTGTGGAAGATATTGTGGCATTGGGGAACAGCCTGGGGTTGGAGGTGAGTGGTGAGGATGTGGAAGAGTTGGTGGAGGAGCACAGGGTAGAGCTAACAACTGAAGAGCTGCAAGAGCTTCATCTGGAACAGCAACAGACCACAGCTGATGTTATTGCTTCACAGGAGGAGGGAGAGAGAGAGGAGGAGGTGCCTTCTTCAGAGATTAAGGAAATGTGTTCTATGTGGAGTAAGTTGCAGACATTTGTTGAAAGACACCACCCTGAGCAAGCTGAAATGAGCCTTCTGTGCAACCACTTCAGTGACAGAGCCATGTTGCACTTCAGGAAAGATTAAAGAAGTGGCAGAAACAGAGGACTCTGGACAGTTATTTTTCTAAAAGAGTTCTAGTGACTCTCAAGCTGGCCCTAGTGGCATTAAAAGACCAGAAGGGAAGTAACCGAGAGGGACTGTTACTGAAGTCCTTTTGGAGGAGTCCCCTTCCAAAAACTAACACCCTACCCCTGTCATCCACCCTATCTTCCAGATGCCTGCAAGTCTCTTCAATAAAGGTAAGTACAGTAAAAAAGTTATTTATATTATAGTATTTTTTTGTGAATATTTTTTTGGAAGGATTAATTGTTTTTATTATTTTTTGGGGAAAAAAGGGTTCAGATTACAAAAAAGGGTTTGGGTTGAGAAAAAAGCTCCTGGCGGGTTTTTTTTATCCAAAGGGGCCCTGTAAATAGTATTAAAAGATGGGTTTTGGGAAGGGAAAAATTTGGGTTTCTTCAGAGGGGAGAATAATATACCAGTTTCAGTTGTTGGGGCAAACCTTTGAAAGATGGATCTAAAAAAAAAAAGGATTTCAGGGAAAAAATAAATAGAATGACAGTGGACCTCGGGGTGTTTAATCCGTTCCCGAGGGGTCAACTAAAACTGAAATTATTTTTAAAACTGAAACCATTTTTCCCCATAAGAAATAAAAAGTAAATTCCCAAATTTAAATTTGTTTTAGACACCCAGGAGTATTAAAAAAAATTTTTTTGAGATTAAATAAAAGGAATTTTATATACAGAAAAGAATGACAAAAAATATAAAACACTAATAACATGTATAAATGAACATTTAACATACCTTTTCCTTTTTTGGAGGGCTCTTTTTGGTATAAAAGGGGAAGGGGGAAGAAGGCGAGTTTTTTGTTGGGGGGCAGGACAAAAAACTTCAAATTGACACAAAAACAATTCTCATTATTTTTCCCTTAACCATCAAAATTTATTAAAAAATATTACTAACATAGAAACATGATATATTCTAGGAAAAAAAATACAGTG